>JAMYWO010000004.1:346782-412932 GCA_024220525.1 Cochliopodium minus | reverse complement strand
TCAATTATCAATCAGCTTGCCTTGATTTCTTGTTTAAGTGTGAACAAAAGAATAACACTAGGTAAACCATGCCGGAGTTTTAAAAACATTCTTCGTATGGAGCTTCTTCTCGCTTCAAATTTGAAGTTTTTTGTTTTCTTTCATCTTTACTTCCAAGAAAAAACAGTTTAAACTTCCCAAACCTCTGAATTAAAATCATTTCATCTTGCTCGAATTAATTCTTTTAAATAATTTATGAATTTTTTTGGATTATAAAAAAAAAATTGTTTTAGGAATTCCTTTATTATTCAAAAATGAACCCAGAGAATGATGCATCAACCAAGACAGAATTGATGATAGGAGATAAAGATTTCTCAAAGAAATTCTTTGAGAAATATTGCAAGAATATCAGCAAGCATACCAGCAAATACAAACAATACATCGCAGTGACAGATTTATGCATCATGTTGCAAGAATTCTCCAGAAAATCAATGAATTGGCCCACCATCAAGCTTGGAAAATTTGTTGCTGATAATCAGTCCTTCAAATTTGAAAGCAATTTGAGTTTGGATGTCCCCAATGCAACTATTCCTTTTGAAGTGTATGAACATATGATGAATAATAACAATCTCATCTTAGCTGGTGGTGCTGTTGTCGATTTTTTGTTGGGAAGATCTCCCAAGGATTATGATTTATTCTGCATTGAAACTAGGCCAATTTTCAGAACTGAAAATTGGATTGAGACTTCATTCAGTATCTCCTCTCTATCAAGGGTAAAAAAAATTTATAAAAGAGAATTGAAAATTTTTTTGAAAGAATTAATCTTCAGCATATAATTTGGATCAATTTTTTATATCTCAAGATAAGATAACTATATTTGATCAATGTATCCAAATTATCATTTTATCATATATATATATGTTGTAATATAAAATTTAAATTTCAAGGTTACAAATATATAATTATTATGAGTTGCATTTGTTCTCCTTTTTAAAAACAATTTATTTGGCGCAAAAAATATTTTTTTAATTAAAAAATAATGAGGAAAATAAAAATGCATCTATTAATGAAATTGCAGTTTATTTACTTATTTAGATTGATTCAATTTTTTATTTAGCCTAAAATCCAGCTGATAAAAAGAATTTACGACAACCCAGAGCAAGTGATAGGAGGGTTCGACTTGGATAGTTCGAGATTCTACATGAACTCCAACTTGGAGGTGTTCTCCACTTACGGAGGGTTGGCTTCTCTCGTCTTCAAAATCAACCCCATCAACTTCAGCTGTTACAGTGCTACTTTCCCCAGGAGAATTGCAAAGTACAAGAGAAAAGGTTTTGTTCCTGTCTATGTCAACAAAGTCTACCAAAGTGGTAAAAAAAAAATACAGACAAATATAGTATCCTGGGATGTCCAAAAATATTACAACACTTTAAATTTTGTTAGGTAAAAATTTATCAGCTAACAAAGTTGTAATATTATTATTTGGACATGTCTATTAGTATCCATAAATTAATAAGTTGATTTTAATCTATTGAAATCTTTTTTTGTGAGAATCGAATCAGAGCATATAATTTGGATCAATTTTTATCTAACAAAATTTTTTTTATTTTATTTTTGGGGGATCAATTAGATCCGAGCATATCTTTTGAAAAAAATTCAACAACTTTCCATTTCAATCAGATCTTTCATTTTTATTTTTATTTAAATAAAAATCAACTTATTCTTTCCCTTAGGTGACGAGGAGGAAACTGGCGGATATCCTAGACACTTTAACTTGAACAACAGACTGTTCGTTTTTTTCAAGGACTACGATTTCAAGCTGAGCAGCAACAACAACATGAGTTTTACTGAGAAAACTAAGCTTCTCAATTTTTGTTGTTTGTTAAGAGGTTTTGGAAAAAAATAATCATTTCACATTTTATTCTTATTTTTTCTTTGGTGTTATTTTATTTTTTATTTTTTATTATAGCTGAAATATTTATTAATTTTTTTTTATTATTCAATCTAGCTGATTTATATTTTTAATTTCTTTATTATTTTTTATTTTTATTTTTTTTATTTTTTATTTTGTTATTTTATTTCAGGTGAGTTTGATGGCTTTTCTATCACCAACGGGAACGTCATCAAGAAAGAGGAATTCATAGAAATGGCCGAGCAACACAAACTCAAGGAATTGAAAAAAATTACTGGTATTGGTAATTAATTGAGAACTCAACATATTTTTTTATTTTTTCATTATTTTTTTTGGAAAATTATTTTTTCAATTTATTTTTTAATTTTATTTTTTTATTTTTTTATTTTTTTATTTTTTTATTTTTTTATTTTTTTATTTTTTTATTTTTTTATTTTTTNTTTATTATTTATTATTTATTATTTATTATTTATTATTTATTATTTATTATTTATTATTTATTATTTATTATTTTTTTTTATTATTTTTTTTATTGTCTCCATTTTTTTTTGTTATTTTTATTGATCTTTTCTATTTTTTTCTTTATTTTTTTATTATTTTTTTAAAATATCATAGCACCCACTAAAGAAGAGAAAGAGATTCCAGAATCTCGTTATTCAATGCTGGACGATGACGGAATCTGCTCCCCAGGAGAGAAAATCACCAACGGAAAAATCTTCTTCAACAAATTTGTCCCCTCCAACGCCTACTCCGAACTCGGATTCGACAACAAGTCTTCCACTTACGAACCTAAGCCAGTCAAGTACGTAGGTGCTGACGGTGTCATTGATAGGGGTAAAACAAATTAAAACAAAATGAATATTTTTTAATAATAAGATATATTTAAATAAAATAATTTTTCAAAATAATTTTTCTAATTAGTTTTTCAAAATAATTTTTTATTATTGTTTTTGAATTTTTAAAAATCTGTGGGTTCAAAAAAAATAATTTTAATATTATTTTATTTGTTATTTTATATAAAACAATTTTTGAACTGATTTATATTTTTTATGATATTTAATTTTTTTATTTTTTTCATAATCTGAATTTTTTAAAAATTTAAAGAGTTTAAAAAAAAAAATTATTAATTTAATTTAATTACATTTATTTTGTCATTTTTATTTAAATAAAATTATGCATTTATTAATAATTTTTTATTATACTAATTCAACTATTTTTTCATCATATTTAAAATTTTTTTTTTTAAGAATTATTTTTTTTTAAAAATTTTTTTTTTTAAAATTATTTTTTCAAATTTAAAATTATTTTTTTTTGGTTTTATCTCTTATTTAAATTTTTATAAAAAAAAAAAAAGTCATGTTAACAAACACAGAAGACAACAACAAGCTCCTTAAAGTAATTGTGCGCTCCACCCGTATCCCCGAGTTAGGAGATAAGTTCTCCAGTCGTCACGGTCAGAAAGGAGTGTGTGGAATCATCGTCAACCAAGAAGACATGCCTTTCAACATTCAAGGTATTTGCCCTGACATGATCATGAACCCTCATGGTTTCCCGAGTCGTATGACAGTCGGTAAAAAAAAAAAAAAAAAAAAAAATAATGAAAATTTTTTTGTTATTAACCTGCGCCATATAATTTGGATTGATATAAAATCAATAGATTTTTATATCATTTTTACAAGCAAATTTTCAATAATCAAAAATTAATTAAAAATAAATTAAAGAAAAATTAATTTAAAAAAAAATGAATAAAATCTGATCTTTTATTAAAATATAAAAAAAATTTTTGATAGTTTTTAAATTTCCTAAAATATTGCAAAAAAAAAAAATATTCAAAATAAAAAGAATTATTTTGTTTTTCATGTTATTTTTATTTTACTTTTAATTTTGAAATCAACAAACTTTGTTTTATTTTTCTCTCCACAAAAAAAATAAATAATAACAGGAAAGATGATAGAGCTTTTGGGAGGCAAAGCAGGGCTCTGCGAGGGCAGAACGAGGGACGGCACAGCGTTCGGAGGAGACAAAGTGGAGGAGATCGGGAACACATTGATCGACCATGGATACAGCTACGGGGGGAAGGAATACTTGACTTCGGGTTTGACAGGAGAACCCCTCAACTCCTACATCTTCTTCGGCCCCATTTATTACCAGAAACTCAAACATATGGTCATGGACAAGATGCATGCTCGTTCTCGTGGTCCCAAAACCCTTTTGACTCGTCAGCCTACCGAAGGAAGAGCCAAAAATGGTATGAAATAAAAAAATATTCACATTTATTTATTTTTTTTGTTATTTTTTCAATTTTTTTTAAATTTTTTTCAATTTTTTCAATATTTTTTTTTTGATAGGTGGTTTGCGTTTGGGAGAAATGGAAAGAGATTGTCTAGTTGCATACGGCGCCAGCCAGCTTTTGATTGAACGCCTCATGGTTGCCTCTGACGAGTTCACCGTTCATGTGTGCGAAAGCTGTGGGTTTATGGGTTATCAAAATTGGTGCCAAGTAAAAAAAAAAATAATAATTTTTTAATTTTAATTTTAATTTTTTAATTTAGTATTGCAAAACTGATGATTCTTTGAACCCTCTCAAGATTCCTTACGCTTGCAAACTTTTATTCCAAGAACTCATTTCCATGAATGTCGTGCCTAAATTGAGATTGAAAGATGGATTCTGAGATTGATATTTTCTTGCAAAAGGAGGGAAGGAAAATCATTTATTTATATTTTCTTTAATCTCAAAAAAAAATAGATCTGTTGTTATATTTAAATATTTTATTAAACTTTTGTTCATTGAGATAATTATTTCAATTTCCTTTCGTTCATAAATATGGAAAATTTGAAAAAATAAGGAATTGAAAATAAAATTGTGAATTTTTAATGACTTTTTGGTGCTTTTGAACAATTTAAAATAAGAATTCCCCAAAATATTATCAATTCATTAATTTGTTTTATAAAATATTTTATTTCATAATTATATTATGATGAGAGAGTAGCAGTATATGCAAAACAGATGACTTGGTTTTGGTTTTGATCAAGGATGGTCAAATTTCCCTTGTATTGTCCTGGTGGGGTGAAGACTGGAACATCAACAGAGGTAGAAAAGGTAACATTTCCTGGATTGATTGGGCAAGCATGATAATCACATGGAGATCCAGTGAAAGTAGGCAATGGTTGCCATTGTCCTTGATAAAAATAATTTACAGTGAAGATAGCAATTCCGTCAGTTACACTGGAAGCTATTGTATATTTTAAAATAAAAATTATAGATTTATATAAATACCAATTTGTTCTTTATTTTTTCTTACACAAATCTCCATTAATTGATACTGTAACATTTTTTCCAATTGTGCAACATGGATTTGGGGTGAATACAACACTATTTATTTTGAATTTATCAGAAGAGGTTCCACAATTGGACCATTGTTGAGCATTGATAAGGAAGATAAGAGAAAGGATCAAAATAATGAGTTTCATTTCTAATTTTTTTTTTTTTTATTATTATAATTTTATTTAAGAAACATCTAAAGAAAATTTATATTTATATTTTTTTTATAATTATTCTATTTGCTTTAATATTGTATTGAGAAACAGGAATGTTTGTCAAATTAATTAGAGGGTGGAAGAGATATCTTGAAATTCTTTGATTTTCTTTGCAATTTTAGAGGTATTGCTGTTTACTAAGATGGTAGGAACATTTCCAGAAGGATCCATCAATACGATATGAGTAGCTTCACATTCATTATTACCTTTTGGTACATAAACATATCCTGATACGATGAGTTTTGCTCTGACATACCCATTTTTGGAGGTTTGTTCGACAGACTTTGATGAATGTTCAATGGATACATCTACCTGATAGATTGCACCATTTTCTTCAAATTTACTTCTCAAGAAGAGAAAATCTCTGTTGGAAACAGGCCTATAAAGAAATTTATGAAAAATAAGATGATTGAATCAATGAAAAAATGAACACTAATGCTCAAATAAATAAATTGGTAAGAAAGAAATTTCTTTTTCAATTTGTAAATTATAATAAATTATTTATTTAATTTTTTCTTTCTTTTTTACCATGTTGCTTTATAGCCTTGATATTTGATCAATGTATTGTCATCAATTTTTTCCAAGATGGTATCTTCCAAAAGACTATCATCTCCTTTCTTCTTTTCTTCATAAGTTTGATTCCAGATCTTGTTGAACATCTTTTCAGCAGAACATTTGAGTGTGCCAGTTGCCTTGATGATTTTGATAGGACTTTCGGTGGTCAATTTCTCCCATGATTCGATCCCTTGGAAATCATTCTTCAAAGCAGTCCAACCATCATTAGTTTTGAAATGTCCTTTGAATTTTTCGAATGCTTCAGAACTTAATTTATTATAGTCAGTCATATTTAGATTCTTGATCAATTTTTTTTTTATATTTAATTATGGATGCAACAATTAAAAATTAAACAAAGAAAGATCATTCCCATTACTTGATTATTTATCAATGAAATTTATAAACACGTATAAATATTGAATTCAATCATATTTTTTTTTTGTAAACAGTGAATTTCTTTCTTGATTAAAATATTTATATAAATAAAAGAAAGGGAAAGATCATTGAGAAATATATTGAGATTATATTTCAATCACGTTATATTGATATCTTTTCTTATAAACCCATTTGAATTGAGAATATTTGAAATTGGATATCGTGCTTAAATTGATTATATATTCAGCAATATTCTTCTTGTTGATAATCTTGCTGATGGTCGAGAAAAAGAAGATATTGAAGATGATCCTGATTGTGATAGTGATTGCAGGAATCTTATTACTAATTATCTCTTTTTTCATCGATGCATCACCCACCTCAGGATGGTTCATAGCAGGAGTGGAATACTTGGAGAAGCTCCATATCATATTGGCAAGCATATTGTTGATTATATTTTACGCGGCAGCATTGTTATTAATTTTGCCTGGCACGCCCTTTAATTTGGCTGCAGGATTTTTGTTTGGGGTTTGGATCGGATCATTGGTCACAGTGATTGGTTGTTGTAAAATAAAACAAAAATAATTCTCCTATCAGATCAATATTAATCATTTTGATGAAGAAATATAACTTATTTATAACAATATCCATATTCAATATTTATATATTATTTAATTTCAGGGAAATATATAATTTGAAGTATTAATTGATATAAACTGAAAGATAAACATTTGAAAAGTTTTAGGAGCTTTGGTGGGATTCGTTCTTGGAAGATACATCATACGTTCATGTAAAATATTTTAAAGTTTAAAAAAAAAAACATTTATTTTTCAATTCAAGGGGCGGAGAGAATGATGGAAAAAAATCCCAGTTTTAAAGCTATTGATCAAGCTATCTACACAAAGGGGTTTTTAATTGTATTTTTGACAAGACTTAGTCCTATCATGCCTTTTGGTTTATGTAATTATTTATTTGGGGTAAAAATCACTTTCTTTTGATTTTTTAAATTTTTTTTTTCTTAGAAAATTTATCCCATTTTTTTTTTTTTTAATAGGTTACCAGTGTTGGTTTTTTTAGCTATAATTTAGCAACTTTTGTGGGTCTCCTTCCAGGTACTATCGCTTACACATACTTGGGAACCCTCATGAAAAATCTCACCGACATCTATTCCGAAGGTCAACAGGGGGACAACAGGAATGTCATTTTTGTAGTTGGAGGTGTTCTTCTCACCATTTTGATCATCATTGTTGTCACTGTTGTTTCTAAGCGGGAGATTGATAAAGCTTTAAAGGAACAGGAGGCCCTTTTGGAGAAGAAAAATTCTTTGGAGAACCCAAACAACAACAAAGAGACTCTCATCAACATTGATTTACATGAGAACATCATCCCTCCTTCTCCTTCTTCTCATTCTCCTCATCAACGTCTCAATCACCACAGCTCTCCTGAGACTTCCTTGTTGTTGAACTAATCCAATTTTTTTTTTTTTGATTTATCAATCAAAAAAAAAAAATTTCTGTAAAAAAATATAAACTTTATCATATTTATCTGAAACAAAACTTTAGTTTTTGATTTATTAAAAATTCAAATTTAATTCTTAAAATTTGGCCGCTTCTGGTCCACTTCCAAAAACCAAAGTTTTTTTCTTTAAAATTTTTGCATAATCTTGTCCATGGTAAATTGTCACACCAAGTTTAACACCATCAGTAATTTCAAGACCATCTAAGTGAAACAACATTTTTTGTTGTTGATCCTCTTTGTTTTTTATTGTCCAAATGTTTTTAATGAGATCTATTTCATTGACCAAAACAGTGGCTTTGCCAGTGAAACTGAACCCTCCTTCAAATTTTCTCAAATTAGTAGAACCACCAATGTAGCCGACTGTTGCACCTGTTCAATTAAACAAAAAACTAATTTTAAATCAAAAATGAAAATTGTTATATTCCGAAAAGGAATCTAAATACATTAAAAATTTTATTAAAAAATTGTTACCCAGTGAATTAGGACCTGAACAAACAAAATCGTCTTTTGGGATATATTTGGTGTTTGTAAGGCCTTCAAAATAAAAAATAGATAAAGTGATTTAAAGAAGATCAATTGATTGATTTGTACCAAAACATGAATATGAACTCACCATTCCTAACATTTCAAACTCCACAATATGTATTTTTCCTTTTGGTAACATTTTGGAGACAACAGTTTTCTTTTTTTTATTTCCTTTTTTAAAAATTTTTTTTGTTTTCTAGTTTAAAAGTTTTATTTTTTATACCATCAATTTTTCCCAAAAATTCTACTCTCTTGTTGTTTTCGCTAAACTAAAATTATTTTTAGTTGTGGATTTATGAAAAAAGAAGATTGATTATTCAAGATACCTTTAGCTCATAATCCTTTAGAAAAATATTATGATCAAAAAATAATTTTGAATTAAAAAGTTTTATAATTTATATACAATCTCTTTAGGAGTCAAATTTGGATCCCATTTGAAATCTCCTTCTTTTACAATCTCTTTCCATTTTTTATCATCCAAATATTCAGACAAAATTTCACTCCCAAATTCTCTCAAAGAGATCGTTTTCCATAATAACTCATTATTGAGGATTTTGCTGAGATTTTTTGAGCATAATCCAAAATTTAAGATATATTNTATTTTTTATTTTTTATTTTTTATTTTTTATTTTTTATTTTTTATTTTTTATTTTTTATTTTTTATTTTTTAATTATCTTTTCTACTAGGTCAATGTTAAGATAGTCAGATCCTCCAAGGATGAACTTCAACTTGGTGAACAACCAGGTAGTGAACAAGAAACATTTGTACCTGACATTCTTTTTGAAAAATTAAGTAAAAACATTTTTATTTTAATTTTATTTTTTTTCAATTTTTATATTGATTTTTATTTTTTATTCAGGTGAGGTAATGTTCAAAGAATCAGCAAGTAGAATATACAGTCTTGTGGTTCGTGGCAATAAAGTAGTCTTTGCCAGTGACAGAAAAGTTTTCTACGTCGATTTCGAACATCAAAAAGTTGACAAAAACAAGAAATGTGTTCTCTGCTAAATTTAACCAAAAAACTCTTATTTTATGAATTTAATAAAGATTTTAACTTTAATTAAAAAGAATTTTTCTTTTTTTTTATTTATTTCTTTCAAAATATAATCAATTCACAACATTTCAAATAAAAAAAAAAATGGAAGAAAATTATGAGTGCATTATTTGCAAAGATCATTTTAAAAGTCTAAAGCATTATTATTGCAAATCATGCTCAGAAAAGTAAAAATATATCTGAAAATATAAATATAAATTAATTTTCTTCGTATAATCTTCCATAATGACCTTTTTATTGATTTCCAATCAATAAAAACCAGATTGATAGGTGCCAAGAATGAACTTTTTAATATGGGCGAAGAAAAAAAGACTTATGAGAAGAAGATAGAGAGAGAATTGGAGAAAATAGAAGAATTCAGGGAGAAAGAATCCCAAATTAAAATGAAAGAGGCCAGAATATTAGAATTGAAGAATAAACTTGAATTCTGGCAGAAACAGAAATTAGAAAGTAATATAAATTGATATTCAAAAAAATATTATGCCAAAAAAATTTATTTAAATACAAGATGTGACAAAGGAGAAAAATGAATTTTAAAAATAATATCAAATATAATCTAATGATTGATCAATCAAAAATGGTTATGTATCTTTAAATTTGAATCTAATTCATCCTTTGATCAAAAAAATGGATTAATGGATTTTAAAAATAATTGAAGATTTAAATTAATAGGATCATCATTTGAAATCACTCATAAAAAACTCTTAAGATACATTAAAAAAATTAAATCGAAAAAAGTGACCTAGAAGAAATTAAAATTGAATATTTTCTTCAGTACAATTAACAAATCTCTTTTATATTTCATTTGTTATTATAGGCACCAAAATTAAAATTATTTCAAATGTATTTTTTAAAAGTTTAAAAAAAAAAAAATTAGTTAATAATTATTTATTCATTTCAACTTCTTTTTAAAAATATATTTAGATTATTTTTTTTTGAAAATTTTTAATTTTTTTTTTTTTTGAAAATTTAAATTATTTTTTTTTAATTATACTTCAAATTAGAGCAAAATAAAATAGTGGAGCTTAAAAAAGAAAACGAATTCTTACAAAGTTATAGCAACCAATTAAATGAGCCAAAGAAAGATTTGCAAAAGGTGGAGATCACCAAGCAGCATTGGGAGGACAAGAAACAGAGGTATGAGAAAGAAATGGAGAAGAAGAAGGATCTTCTTCTTGAGCATGCTACGAATGTCCGAAACAAAAAAAGAAACTTGATTGATCAAATTTTCACTTTGTTACCAATGACCAAAAACGTCAATGAAAAAGTATTTTAATATTTTTTTTTTTTTTTTTTATTTTTTATTTTATTTTTTTATTTTTTATTTTTTATTTTAATTTTATTTTATTTTTATTTTATTTTATTTTTATTTTATTTTATTTTTTATTTTATTTTTTATTTTTTATTTTTTATTTTATTTTATTTTTTATTTTATTTTTTATTTTATTTTTATTTTATTTTTTATTATTTAAAATTTAATATTTTTTATTTTTTTTTCATTTTACACCATATTTTTTATTTTTTATTTTTTATTTTCTATTTTCATTATTAAAATTTTTTCATTTTATTTTTTATTTTTTTTGTTATTCTTTTTTTTAGTCAATATACATTTTAGAAAAAAAAATTCCAATAGAGGAGACAAACCACTATGAAAATACAGATGCAACAGAAGGAGGTGTAATACTGGGTTACCTCATTGTAATCGCCAAATCCATGGCTCATTGCCTCTTGGTAGACCTCCCTTTTGTAATGCAAATGCGCGGTTCAAAGTCTTACATTAAAAAAGATCAAAAAGAATTTGTGCTTAACAAAGACGTTAATTTAACTGAATTCAGGGAAGGTAAATTGTTTTTTTTAAAAAAATTATTATTTTCTTTTAATTTATTTTCTTGTTCTTTATTTTTTTATTTTTTATTTTTTAATTTTTTTCAATTCATTTTTTATTCTTTATTTTTTATTTTTCATTTTTCATTTTTTGAAATTTATTTTTTATTGTTGGTATTTTTTATTGTTGGTATTTTTTATTTTTTATTTTTTATTCTTTATTTTTTATTTTTTATTTCTTATTTTTTGTTTGTATTTTTCTATTTTTTATTATTTTTTTTTAACCAAAAGGTTTGAGATTATTGTCTGAAAACATAAATTTTTTGTGTCATTCTCAGGGCCTCAGAATCCCCAAAAAAAGACGTTCATATATAGCAAGCAATTTACTTAGTTTGAAGGAGTGGAAGGATCTTGGCGTGGAGAGCTTCATAAGGGAAGATGATTCTTCCAATGTCACACCCGTCTTATTAGACAACATAAGCATTGATCAGAACAACATAAATAATAATTTTGAGATCAACGAAAATCTGATAGTTGAAAGAGATAATTAAACCTTTTTGGAAGAATTTGAAAAACAATTTCCTTTAAAGATGTATTTGCCTTATAAAAATTAAAATGATCTTTTAAATTTTTATCAACTTTTTGATTCTAAAAGAAAAAAGTAAAAGAAAAAACATTTGGGATGTTTGAGATTTTTAATTTTTGAATTCAGTTTAAGAAAGAAGAAAATTTAGATCAAAGTTTGTTTTTTTTTGTCTTCTTGATTGTGATGATTGTCAATTTCTTTGAAATTATGAAGAGAAGTGGAAGCTTCATTTTGGCAGATACCTCCATAGAGAGAAGGAGCAATGTAGGGGCAGCATTCAGAGAGAGAAGTCTTACAATCATCAGACACTTGCTGGTTTCCTACAATGTAGATTCTGTCCTGATTCACGATGAATCCTCTTCTTTTTTTATTTTTCAAATTTTCAATGTGATTTCTTTCATTTGAAGCTCCACTTCTTTAAATAAAATTAAAAAATTTAAAAATGGAAAATTAAATTTACAATTCTTCTTTTCTCCTCTTTAAGACGACTTGATTGGTCACACATTCCTTGACAATAGATTTGGATGAGTTGCAGTAGTCATTGGTAACAAAACAGTTGGGCCTTCTTCTAAAACTAACTCCCATTGTCAAAACTCTGATTGGTGCTGAAGGGATCAAAGAAACTACAAAGTTTTTCTCTGGAGCGTTTTCATTAAGATCAAATATTTCAATCTTTTAAAAAAATTGAAAAAATTATAGATAATTGAAAATTTTTTTGTAATCACAAAGTGAAGAAGAGATCTTCTACGACCAATGTTGGTACAGAAAAAATTTGTATGCAAATCATTGTTATCGGGATAGTTGGTGACATTAACAAGGATGGGGAGACATCTTTGGTGTCTGCTAATCCACACTGTTGGTCGAATATTTTTGTAAAATTCCTTACAAGTCCCTAAGAACTCTATCTCCAATGACATTGCTTTGTGCCATCTATTTCCTGAACTATAAAATAGTGTTGAAAAGTGAATAATGAAAGAAAAAATTTTATTAGTTTTTTAAGAAATGTTTTATTTGGAAGTTTTCAAAGAAGAAAAAGAAAAAGAAGTAAAAATGATAAAATTGGTAGAAGAAAAAAAATTTACCTAGGAGGACGAGTTGGGTTTATTGTAGGAACAGTGGAAATAGGATTGGAAGTGCTTATTGTGGTAGGCTGTAAAGTGGGTGGAGAATAGGTGGAAGTTATTGTGGATGGTGTTATTGTTGACGGTGTTGGAAAAGTAGTGGATGGATCTAATATGAAAAAATTAGTTTTTAAACAGGCTATAAGAATTTTTTTTACAAGTTGGTGGGGGGACAGTAGAAGGCGTTCCTGTGGATGAAACTGAAAAAAAAAATTAAACAATTATTGATTGAAAATTAAGAGATTTGTTACTTGATGGAGGTACTGTGGTAATAGGAGAATTAGTGGAACTAATTGTTGTAGGAATAAAAGTGTATGGAGAATCCGTAGATGGCATGATTGTGGATTGGGCTAAAAAAAATTGATTAAATTAGAAGAAACAGTTTAAAAGAAATAATGAATAAATTTTTTACTTGATGTAGAAGTAGGAAGAGCTTCGGTTGTAGGGGTGGAAGAAATATCAGATTGAAAATCAATCACTATGTTATCCAAGACAAACCAACATATCTTTCCAAAATCAAAAGTAATATTGTTCACATTTGTCCAACCAAGACTAAATAATGTGGGATAGGTATTTGATATTGTTACTGTGGTGCTATATTTCAAAAAATAATCCAAATAAGCATTTATTGTTAATGTATTTGAACTAAATGCTCCTGTCAAATACAAACTATTTAAAGTAAATGCACCACTCCTGGAAAAAGATGCTGGTTGTCCAAAGGAATTAAATGAACCCATTTCTGGGCTTTAAAAATTAAATAATTCAGAATTATAAAATGATTGAATATTTTAATTAAATCACCTTATCACACCGATATAATATCCATCATTTGTCTGATATAATTTCCTGCTAAGGTAATATAAATTTGTCCAGGTTAAATTTTTATATCCCTAGAATGGTCAACAATTTAAATAAATAAAATAAAAAAGGTTCAGTACATTTGGGATTTCATTATCTAAAATGTGAATCAATCAATGAAAAATTTTGAAAATTAAAATAAATAGGATTTACAAGATTGCAGATCGGGTAGATCATCAAATCCAATTGTTACGATTGAATCTTTTTTAAATAGATTAAATTTATTCAAGAAAAAAAAAATTGTTACTTGAAGGTGAAAAAGTTGGGGTGATTGTTGATGGAGCTACAAAAAAAGTTTAAAGAAATAAACAAAAAAAAAAGAAAAATCATAAATACTCAGAGTGGGAACGCAACGAACTAGTAAAAATGTTAAATATATAACTAAAAAAAACAAAAAGGAAATAAAAACCTCCAGGAGAAAAATTGGTTTCAATTATCAATCTATCATTTCCCCAAATCGTTCCTTGCGGAAAAGTATTAACTATACGATCAAAGAGTGCATCACAATCCAATACCAATCCAAATCCAGAAATGTTTGGATATTCTGGTTTGTTTTCATAAAGCAAACTTTCTAAACTGGAAAAAGTAAGAGCTGGTCCATTGATGGTTCCAAACTTTAAAATAAATTTTAGTGTTAATTATTTGAAGAGATAAAAAGAAAATTACCACAAAATTCACATTGGATCTCCCAGAAACATTTGATGATGCATAACAAAATGTAAAGTCTAAAGTAGTTGAGTATTCAATACCTCCAGCTATTCCTTTAATAGTAATAAATTAGGGATTTATTGATAAAATCATTTTAAATTAAATGAACCTCCAATATTATTAAACCCACTGCAATTTGTTCTTGAATAAGAGTTTTTCACAAAATTTCCATTTCCACTAAAAAAGTACCCAAATAGTCCTCCGCACTTGAATACTTAATTATTTGGAAAAAAAATATACAAATAAAAAAATTTTACATATGAAGTTACAGTATCATAACTAATTCCAAAAACACCAACATCATTTTTAGAATAAACTTGATCATAGTTTGAAGAATAAGAATAACCCACAATTCCTGTTAAATTATAATAATAAAAAATAACAAGCTATGATAAAGATATTACCTCCTGAATACGAAGAAGCAAAGTATATTAAACCTTTGTCTATTCCAGATTTGAACAAATTACTGTTTTCTATTCAAATTATAAAAAAAATCAAAAAAAAATCATTATAGTTCGATACCCATCGTTCCAACTAATCCACCAACATAACCTATTACAAAAACCATATTAAAGAAATATAATTATTATTAAAAATTACTTGACGCGATGATGATTCCATATGAAGTGGGGCTTGTGGGAAATCCTTTGTTAAAAATATTTATAAGTGTTGAATTATAAGCATAACCAACGAGTCCTCCCACATTATATTTGCAATTCATTGTGGTGTTTGTAACTGTGCAGTTCGACATTACAGACACTAAAAGATAAAAAATTTAGGAAAAGAAAAAAAAGGAAAAGATGAAATAAAGATTTACTTTCTAAAAAACCAACAAGTCCTCCCACCGCATTTCCATAAGAAAAGATACAATTACGAGAGAATATGAAACCGTTTTTGGTACCTATATGAATATTGTCAATAAAACATGAAGAACAGTATCCAACTAAAGAACCAATGTAAAATGGTGTTTCGGAAACAGTGAACAAATTAACGTCTTGTATTGTAATATTGTTGA
This sequence comes from Cochliopodium minus, assembly GCA_024220525.1. Classification (NCBI taxonomy): domain Eukaryota; phylum Discosea; order Himatismenida; family Cochliopodiidae; genus Cochliopodium; species Cochliopodium minus. The sequence continues at coordinate 397,367 of JAMYWO010000004.1, read as the reverse complement.
AAGTACTGTTTTGCCCATGAGCAAACAAACCAATATAACCATTAGAGTTGGATGTAATATTGAGTTGGGTTATGGAAAAACCTTTCCCGTCAAACTTTCCCTGGAACATATGAGTAACATTTCCAATTGGGATGAAGGGATTCTCTGATTTGCAATCCTAAAAATTTTGAATGAATACAGGATTAAAACATCCAATGAAAATTATCAAATGAAAATTTTTTGTGATAATTTAATATGCCTCGACAAATAAAAAAATTATTAAATAATTAATTAATTATAATAATTATAATAAAAAAAAATATTTTTCATCCTAAATCCTATCAAGATCTGAAAAAAAAAAATATTATTTATTTTCACCATTTCATAAATGTTGTAGAGCAAAAAAGATTAAATAACTTTATTTTGGGGTAAGGTTGAATTATTTTTACAATGTCCGACGCCAACTGATAAATTACAGTCAAATTGTTGAGGGTGATGTTATTCTGCAAGAATTTACAGTCAGGGATAGTGATCATTTGCCCATTTGATGCACAAATAATAAAAAATAGAAAGATAAAAGAAAATAGGGATTTCTTTGATACCACCAAAACCATATTCAAGAATTAAATAAAGTTTTTTTTTTTTTATTTTATATTTGAATTTTTATAATTTTTTAATTTAAAAAGATTGTTAAATTAAACTTTATTCAGATAAATTGGATTCTTAATCAGCAATTTTCAAAGTTTAATTGAAAATTTTTTTGTGAGAATTTAATCTGCGCCTTTGGATCAATTTTTATATCCCAACATACTATATAATTGATCAATGAGATCCAAATAATCATATTATCATTTATATGTTGATCAATATTGATTCAATTAACAATCACCAATTTAAAGAGATGATTTTTATTGTGTTAAAAATATCCAAACATTTTTTTTTTTTAAATATATTCGAATGTTTTGCAAGTTAATTTTTGAAAGAGAAACCAATTTTTCAAAAATAAAAGTTTTTTACATTTTATTTTTTAAATTTATTGACAAAAATAAATAATTATTTATTCCTTCCTTGAAAAAAAAAAGGGTCCGGAATAAAAATTCATAACTAACAAAAAAAAAATTTGTTAGTTCATATTCTTGCTTCGTTGCATCTGTTTGTATAATTGAGAGATATGAATAGATTGCTTGGACAGAAGCAATCTTTTTTTGTAATTCTCCAAAGAAACACCTCCATGCAAAGAAAGTTGCTGCCTTTCTATATCTAGTTCAGGATCAAAAGGTTGTAAAAGTCTATCTTTGTCGCCACCAAGTTGAAGAATCTTTCAAAATTATGATTAAAAAAATAAATTAAAAAATAAAAATAAAAAAATTAAAGCCATAACCAATTTTTTATAAAATAAATAAAAAATAATATTCAAAAAATTACCATTGTATTTAATCCAAATTTTTCTTTTTCTAGATTGTTTATCGTGTCAGAAAGACCATCTTTTTCTTTTAATAGGGTCGAAATGAGAAATTCCAAGCGGGATCGTTCTCCTTTGAGAGAAGAAATGCCTCGCTTTATGATGTCTATCTGATTGAGGTTCTTCAGAGTCTTTTCTTCATCATTCGTATTTTCTTCGTCAGGGATCTTAAACTCATCAATCTCCTCTCTCATTTTTCTTCTGTTAAAAAAAAAAATGTAAAAAATATTTCATATATTTAAAAATAATTTTCAAACAAAAAAAATTTTTAAAAAAAATTTTACATCAGCTTTTCTTTGTTGAAAGAAAAGTTTTTCTGGCAAAATTGTTTGATTTTATTTTCCAAATCATTTGAGGTGATTTCACTTTCATAGACAAAGTCGTTGTAGGAGAGGAGGAAAGAGTTGAAGCTCTGATCACTGTTGTGGTTAGAGAGATCGTCGAGATTGTTGTCCTCAGTGAAGGAGCTGGAGATGGAAGAGCTGATCTTGGTGGGGGAGAACTGTCGAGGAGACAAAAGGGCGTTGGACTGTTGTTGGGTTTGCAAAAGATTTATCTGTCTATGAATAGGCGAAAAAGGAAACTTGTTTTTAAGTGAATTTTTTGAAGCAGGAGTGTTAATGTTGCTATCATTTTTATTAATTGTATTATTTGTATTATTGTTGTTATCATTTTTATTGTTTGTATTATTATTGTTCGTATTTATGGTATTGATGTTGTTAAAGTTGTTGATATTATTTATGTTGTTGCTATTGATGGTGTTGATGTTGTTTTTGTATACATGCTGATGGGTTTTGTTGTCTATATTTACATTGGGAGAGGATACCAAACAATTATAAGATCCGGAGAGCTGATCCTCCGAGTTTTTGATGAGCCTCTTTTCTCTAGTGATGGAGCTGAGATCCAAATTAATGGAATTCACAGCACGATCCAATTTCTCTCTGTCCAAAATATTTAGAAAGCCCATATTATTCGGACTATTATTTTTCAAAGAATCATTTTCGCCAAAAAATTCTTTTGAAAATTCATTTTCTTTTGACGAAATCTTCCCATTTTGCATCTTCTTCTCGATTTCGATGGAGTGCTCTTCAAGTCTCTTCTGAATCTGTTTCATCTCCTTCTCCATCTCCTGCTTCTGAGTGATCTCAAAGCTGAGTCTCTCGTTTAGAGTCTTCTGTTGGCTGGAAAGCTCCATAATCAGATTCTGTTTCTCCATCAGAACATAGTCATAGTCCTTTTGGAGCTGCTCAACCTTTTTAAAATTATAAATAAAATAAAATAATAAAAAATAATAAATTAATAGAATAGAATTCTAAAAAATGAAAATAAATTAATAAATAAATAATGTCTTACCTTTTGTTTGTCCAAAAAATGAGTTTTTTGGTGATAAGAGAATAAATCATTGATTTTTTTGTTTTCTTCTTTCAGATTCTGGATGGCAGAAGAAAGCTTCTCCTTCTCCACTAAGATCTCCTTCATTTTGAGAGTCTCCATCTCCTTTTCGGAGAGGAGCAGAGTGAGGTTCTTATTGTCTTTCTCCATGTTGAGGAGGGAACCGCAGAGGTTCTTGTATTCCACTTTTAGGTCTTCTGTCATCAAAATCTCCTTTTGTTTTTCTCCAAAATTCTTTTTCAATTCTTCTTCTATCAAATAGGAATAAAAAATTTAATAAATAATTTAAAATAAGCCAAAAAACCTTTTTAAAAATAAAAATTGGATAAGAACAAGAATAAAAAAAATGTAAAATTACAAACAAAATTAAAAACAAACATAAAATGAAAATTTTCTTGCCTTTGTTCTTCACTAACACTATCAAACGCTCATTCTCTTTGAGAACTTCGTAAAGCTTTTGCTGCTCCTTCCTCTCAATCTCAGAAGCCAACAAATAGATTTTCTTGTTCTCATTCTGCAAACCCAGAATGGTGGATTCCAAGTTTTGCTTGTCAGAGATGCTGTCCTCTATCAACTTTTCTTTCTTTTCGTTTTCGAGGCAAAGTTTTTTGTGATCATTTTCTAGTTTGGATAAGGTGGACACCAAATTCTCCTTTTCATTTTGAAGCTCCGACACCTTTTCGTTGACAAGAAGCTCTTTTTTCTCGTGCTCTGATACTATGAACCCGATTTTCTTATTGTCGCTCTCCAAATTCTTTATGGCCAACTACAATTTAAAAATTAATTTTTTTTTTTGAAAATTTTTAAAATAAATATTGCGAGGAATAAAATGAAAGTTTTCTTTCTATAAAAAAAAAAAAAGAGCGAACCTTTAAATTCTCATTTTCGTTCTCCAAACTATTGATCCTCTCTTCATCCAAAATCTCTTTCTTTTCTCCGTTTACCTCCAGAAAAAAGCTAGAGTTGATGAGATCTGCCAAAATGGAGTTGTTACTCTTATTGCTGTTATTGATTTCGTGTGACATGGATGCTTCCTCGGTGGTGGGATGCTCTTTTAACTCTAGAATTTCTTGCTCTTTTTTGGAGAGATTTTCTTCGGTGGACTCGAGTTTCTCCTGTATCTCTTTCATGCTTTTTTTGATTTTTTCGATTTCGCTTTGTTTTTGGGTGATCTGCCAATTTCCAAAAACAGACAAAAGCTTTTTGTTTTTTGTTTTTATAATAATTAATACTTAATTTGTTATACATAATTAAAACTTTGATAAAAATAAAATAATTTAAAATGAATGAAAATAAATAAAACAATTTAAAATAATATAAATTTATCTTAAACCTTAAAACTATTAAATTCATAATAAAAATAAATTTACAAAAAACAAAGTCTTTTCGTCTTGGGAATAGCTGGGGTCTAATGGCAAATTTTCTACTTTACATTTCAATAGCTCTCTGGCCAACTCCCTCAAACTTTTTTTAGAGTCAAAGTCCCCGTTGATCACTTTCTCGAGAAATTCTTTGTTGTTCATCAAAATGGTCACACTCGCTTTTACATAATCTTTTTCGAATTCGATTGCAATCATGCTTTGGTTGTATAACTTTCAATTGGTAAAATTTTTTTTTTCAATGAAATAAAAAACAGAAATTTAATATAAAATATAAAATAAATAAATCATTTTTACCATTATTGCTTCTCTTTTCAATATCTTATTTTCTTTTTCGAATTTTTTGAGATTTTTATTCTCATCTGACAATTTATCGATCATCAATAGAAAATTATCAGTATTTACATTATTTTCGCTGTTTCTCTCCGTCTCCAATTCTTTAAAGGAAGATGAAATTTGAAAAGATTTATTCAACATTATATTTCATAAAATTATAAATTGTATACTTGTATTTTATCAAATATTGTATTTTTTTTGGTTTTTTTAAAGGATATAATGGTATTCATATCAAGATAGGATGAACTGATATGTTTGATTAAATTTTTTTTTTTTTTACTCAGTTGATTTTCAACTTTCATATTTTCTAATTGCAATCTATAAGATTCTGATTTGTATTTTGATAACATTAACAATTCATTCGACTTTGAATCCACATCATTTCTCAACTGGGATTTCAATTCATTCAATTCCTCAATCTTCTTTTCCTTTAATTTCAATTTGGACTGCAATTCATCGAACTGCTTCTCCAATAACATATTACTGAATTTGGCATCTTCCAATTGTTGATACAAAATTAAATTCCTCTGATGATTAAAGAGAAATGAGATCAAATAAATACATTCTCTTTCATATAAGAAAGGAATATGGTTAATTATATATATATATGATAATTACAGTTTCCACAATATCTTTCTCTTTGATATTTTGAGATAATTCTTTGATTTTTTCTTCATATATTTTGATATTTTTCATCATATTTTCATTTTTCATCAAGAGCTGCGTTCCATAATTTCCAGCGATGATCAATTTCTCATTCAAAGAATCCAATTTATTTTCATATTCTTTGATATTCTTTATCAGATTATGAATGAAAGGTTTCAAGACCTCAGGATCATCAACCCCCTCAAAATCGAGGAAATTTGTAGATAACACATCTCCCTCCATTAATGGGTCTTAATTTTTTTTTTCAAAATAATTTTTTTGTTCAGGTCTCTTCAAAGTAATTTGAAAGGATATTAAAAGTTGAAAAAAAAGGATAATATAATAATTGAGATATAATAAATTTAATCAAAAAAAAAAGTTTTAAAAATTGAAATAAAATTATTTGTTTTCTTCGTTCAGGCTAATCTTTGTTTTTTTGAGAACTATGTTATCCTCATGGGAGTTACTTTCATCCAACTTATGCTTTTTGGGGGATTCTTCCTGAGGTTTATTGTCAGATTTATTAACATGATTCGAGTTTAAAGAGATGTTCATAGTCTTTTTAGGGGTGGTATCCACAGTGTCGGAAGGTTGATCACTGTCAAGATTAAAAACACTATTTACATCTAATTGCTTATTGTTGCTGTTGCCATTGCTGTTGTTGTTGCTGTTATTATTATTGTTATTTTTATCTGTTTCATGATCTTTGAGAAATTGTTGTGTGATGATGGAAGTCAAAGAATCATATCTTTATTCCAAAAAAAAAAAAAAAAAGATTAATAAGTAAATTTGAAATAAAAAAAAAATGAAATTTTAAACCTTTTAAGTTTGGAATTTTCAGTGGAAAAGACTTGTCCTTCATCTGAATCAGAATCATCAAACCAACTCTAAATGAAAAAGTTAAAAAGTTACCATAAAAAAATTTTTAAAAGATCTTGCCTCTTCCCTATCTTTTTCTAATTCCCTCTTAACTTTGCTTTCTATCAAGGGAGTCTTTTGAGATTCATCAACTTGAGATTTGATGTTGTCATATTTTTTAATGAAATTTTTGAAAAGATCGATATAATCCACCTTTTCAAAGGTATCCCTGAAGTTTTCTACTAAATGCAAAATTAAAGCAGTGTTCTTTTCCTAAAAAAGAAAAAAATAATGAGTAAAATGAATAAGTTGAAAAAAATAGTTTTACTTTATAAATAAAATGAAATATATCAAGGATGGAGGAATTAATGAGATTGTATCGATCGATGTTCTTCTTAAAAATCTCAATGAGAGGATGAAACAACTTGTGAGAGATAGAAAACTTGACGAGCACAGCATCCTTGGAACCAATGAAAGCCCTCAAAAAGCGGATGGCAGATAATTGAACGTACTTTTGGTCTTGGTTGAGTAAACTTAAAATTTTGGTTGGCAAGTTTTGTTCGATGAGGATAACTTTGATCTTTTGATGGTGATGCTTGACGCAGAAGTTGAGGAGCTCGATGATGTAGTGCTTGGTTTCTAGGCAGTCGGTGAGCGGGACGTCGTTTTGGATGAGCGGTTTGATGATCTCGGGGAAGCACTTGTCGTAGAAAATCTCAATGACCTCCTCTCTAGTTAGGGTGTTGCTTCCAAAGTTTTCGTTGAAATAAGCCTAATTTAAATGTGAAAAAAAAAGATAATTAAAATATTAAAAATGTTTGGAAAAAAAAAAGATTAACAAATTCTAATTCGGGCTCAATGAGTTGTCTCAAGATCGAGCCAATCTGACCTTTCAAAGAAGCAACGCAGCTGTCATTATTAAAAGAGGAGATGATCTTCATCAACAAGGTGTTGCTGTACTTCTGAGAAACCAAATACTTTCTGAAAAAAGAGGCGTCGTTGGTGAGAGTGATATTGATGATGTCCAGACTTTTGACGAGCAAGTTGTTGTCACCTTTTCCGACAGTGATAATTAACACCTCGAAAACCCCGTAAGAAAGGAGCTGATCAAAAAACTCGTTTCTGGCGTTCATTTGCAAGGTTTTGGACAAGGAGAACAACTCGTTGATAAACTGTAAGATGTTGAACAAATCATCTTTAGGTGTGTCTATGGCCTTTGCTTTGTTGAATCTTTTTTACAAAAAACAGAAATAAGAAAGAAACGAAAACAAGAAATGAAAAAATTAAGATTAAAGAAATAAACAGAAAAAAGATTCTTACACGCTCTTCAAGTAGTCAGCTTCCGTTTTTAAATGATTTATGATTTCTATTTGGTTGAAAACAATGAAAGAGTTAAGTGTTTGGAAGGTGGGGTCGTCAATGGTCCTTGCGAGCACCACGTCCTTGAGATATTGTACTCTATATGTTTGATGTATTTTTTCTCTTAGTTCTTCGTTGTCCAAAGGAATCACTTCTTTGAAGATTGTTTTTTTGGAGAGGATGTTTCTGTGTGATACTCTTTTTTCGGTTGATACTTGTGGATCATCTAGATAATTGAAAATTAAATTTTATCTTTGTTGGTTAAATTCTTTAATGAGGTACTTTACAAGAATAATATGAAAATATGTTATAGATCAAGTTAAGTTTTCTCAAATTCAGGATTAATGATATAATTTAATACAGTTATATTATTTGATGAAATGCATCACATTCCATATTTTTTTGCCGATATAAAAGATAATATGCATAAAATAATTATAATATATTGAGAATAATAAACAACTTCTTTATAAATTATGAAAGGGTTGAAAAAAAAAGATGATTATTTACATTCAAGACATGCCATCAATCTTAATATACAGTCCTGGGAGAATAAAACATCCAATAGTTGAATATCGTTCAATAAAACTAAAATAATGAAGAAAATTTGAATAAATGGTTTATGTTTTAAATATCGTTTATATTTTTGGAAAAAAGGAAGATATTACTTAATTTTTGAAAGATTATGAAGAAGATTTCTAAATCTTTTTTTCCAATTTCTTCGCATTTATCAAATAGAGAGAATAATTTGATGTGAGAATTTCTGGATATCATTGAATTGACAAATTTTTCTCTTTCTATCATTTCTACAGCATTTATTATTTCTATGATTCTAGGTAGATTTTTAAAATTTATTTCTCCCAATGAATATTCATCATTATCAAATGGTTCATTTTTCTCTATTAGACCATTCAAAAATTGCCTAAAGATTTTATATTGTTATTATGTCATTAAATAATTTTTTTTCTCTTTACCATATCTCTTCACATCCTTTGGGCTCTTGGAAAGATAATGCTATATCCTGATGAGTGTCTGGATCATTCCATACTATCAAGGTTTCTATTGCATATAATAAACGCATTTAAAGGCAATAATAAAAAAAATTTATAAAAATAATCCTGAAAGGGGATGGGTATTTTATTATGTTGGTTAATTACCTTGTTGCTTTTGATAAATGTCTTGAATGACAATTTTAGCAGTTAATATAATTTTGTTATTTAGTTCGTTATTGACTACAAATTTTAGATCTTCAATCTTTGCTTTAAATACTATTGATAAATGACCCGTTCCTTTATCCAACCATGTCCCATTTGAGTCCAATTCGTACAATTTAACTCTCCTCAATGGATTTTTTTGTGTATTTATTTTCTGCATTATCTCAACCCTTAATAATTAATTCTTTATTTGTTTCAAAAAGAAATGATTTTCCTCAATTGAAAGATAAATATCGTTATACTTCAATTTTTTTTTTCAAATTTTTAATTGCTAAGAATTTTTTACTAGGCTAATTTTTTTGAGAAATATAAAAAAAAAAAAAACAGAATCGAAGGTTATTTTTAGAATTTGATCTTTAAAATAGGATATTTGAATCTATATTTATAAAATCGGTTTTTTTTTCCTCTCAATCAAAATACTTCTTAAGAAACTTTGAAATAATACAAATCAAACAACTATTCTTTATTATATATGAAATAATTATTTTTAATTCTTTGTTGAGAAAAATATAAAAAAAAAAAGGTTATATTTAGACATGCCCATCTTATATTCTGTTATTGCAAGAGATACAAATATTTTGGCAGAACATACCAATGTATAAATCAGATATAATCAAACATAAAACCATTTAAATTTTAATATCTTCAAAAATTAAGGCCACTGGGAATTTCATTTCAATAACAAAAGTGATATTGGAGAAAATCTCTCCACCACAAGAAGGATTGAAGAAATCATATGTCTATGACAAGTTATTATTTTCACCTAAAAAAAAAAAAAAATTATATTCAATTATTTATTCTCTTTATATTTAATTATATTTCTTTTGAATTTATATTAGACACATTTTCCACTTTATGGTGAGTGATGGAATAACATACTTATGTATGTGTGATGATCAATTTGAAAGAAGAAGGGCGTTTGCATTTTTGGAAGATATCAAAAATAGATTTTCATCTCAATTGTAAATATTTCTCTCTGAAAAAGAAATAGAAAAAAAAAAAAATAATTAAGAGAATTATAATTTATCATTTATATTTTTCTGAAAAGTGGGAAATCAGCTAAAACTGCAAGACCATATGCTATGAATTCTGATTTTGGATCAGTATTGGCAAAACAAACAGTAAGATGAAAATTAAAATTTTCTTAAAATCAGAGAAAAATATATTCTAAAAGGATAAAGAAAATTGTCATCACATAAACGATTCATAGCCATAAATAAATAATCATAAAATATTATTATTTCATTGAATATTTCTTTTTAAAAAAAATTTGGATTAAATTTTTTTTTTGTCTCAATCAAGAATTACTTTTCCTATGATCCTTCCTCCGACAAAATCACTCACGTCAAACAACAAGCGGATAACACCAGGCTCATCATGGTGGAGAGCATAGAGAAGGTTCTTCAAAGAGGAGAAAGAATTGAATTACTAGTAGATAAAACTGAACAATTAGAATCCGAAGTAAAACAAAAAATAATTTATTCTTTATTTTAATTTTAATTCAATTTTAATTTAATTTCTTTTTATTAAAAAAATATTTAGTCCTACAGATTCAGAAATTTGGGGAAAAAACTCAAATATGCAATGTGTTGGAAGAATGCTAAAATGATCATTATCATCATTTTGCTCCTTTTAGTTTTGTTGTGGTTGATTCTTTCTCTGGCTTGCGGCTTCACTTTCTCCAAGTGTAGAAGCCACTCTACTAAACCTCCTTATTAATTTTGCTTTCTTAATTTTAGGATTTTCAAAAGTTATTATATTTTTAATTTTTTTTTTTAATAATTCGATTAAAATTTGAAAAAAAATATTGTTATTTTAATATCTATGAATACTTTCGTATATACTTTCGACTCTTTTCCCTAATAAATACAAAACTACATTATGGGATCTGTCAGGTATGAAGCAGTTTTGGATTATGATGCCTTGTACAGGTTTGGGGAAAATTTGATGGATTTTTTTGGTGGAAATTTTGAAGCAAGTAATCAAGACTTGTACGAAAGACTGAAGTTCTGAAGGAAAGTACTGGTTTCTTTGAGGACTCCACAGTTTGTTTGCTTGGTATTGAGAATAAATTTTCGAGATTGATTCTTTCAAATTTGCTTTATTGTGAGGTTCTACCAAATTGTTAAGAGAGAAATGATATTCGTATCTAGAGAGCAAAATGATGAAGCACTCTGGTGTAAACTCACTGCTAATGTAAATGATAGGGTCTACTCCTTTCGAACACAAATCGGATTTACTTTCGAGCAAATATTTGAGGTAATTAGGAGCATTAGCATTGTGATTCAAAAAAGTTCGGATAGGAATCCAATTTCCCATATCAACACTGTTGAGATCCGATTTTTTTTCAACGAGATACTTAATAATGGGAAAAGTAATGTTTGTATTTTTAAGAGCGGAGTGAATAGGAAAGCCCAAAAAGTGGCTCTCTTCATTGATCATTGCTTTTTTTCTAAGGAGATATTTAATGATACGCAAATCCACATTTTTACTTTGACATATGTAATGTAATGGAGTCATAGATTCATTATCACAAAAATTGATTTCAGCTTTGTTTCCCACCAAGTACTTGATGATAGGGAAAACATTTTTCGATCTATTACTTTTACAAATATTGTTAAGGGGCGTGTTGTACTTCCCTCTGTTTACACCGGCTTTGTTTTCGACCAAACATCTGATGATTTCCAAAGAGATATCTTCTCTCAAACAAGCAGAAAGGAGGCAGGACCTGTTATTCTCATCGTAATATTCCAGACTCGATTTGGCTTCGATCAAGTACTTGATCGTCTCTTCGGTTGAATTGTAGTTTTCCAAGGCCGCCAATAGGGGATTGGATCGATCTTGGTTCTCATTATCTAGATCGCTTTTGCTCTCCACCAGATATTTGATTATTTTGAAGGGCATATTTTGGTTTTTGCAGGCCATATGTAATATTGACTTCCCATGTATCGTAGATATCTTTAGATCTGCCCTTTTCTCTATCAAATATTTCACCAATTCCAGCATTTCTTTATCCTTCTCGACACTTTCTTGGTATACATTTCTTTGTTGGTAATTGTAAAATTCAATCTTCTCATTTCTCTTAACATTGAATAAATTTTCTTTTTTCATTAGAAGATGGAATGATGTCTCTAAATAATCACCTCCTTTCAAATTTATTTCTGCTTTATTTTCCATCATCTCCCTTATCATCTCGGGTTTCACATTAAAATTTTCGGTGAGAATATGAAGTGGAGAAAAGTTCTTATTATTAATTGCATTTATATCACTTTTCTTCTCCAAAAGATATTTCAACATTTCCAAATTCATGTTGTTATCCCCGCATAAAAAATGAAAGCATGTATTTCCAGATTCTAAAATTGAGATTCATGATGTTTTAATCTTGTTAAATTGAGATATATTTAAGTTTATTCTGAAAACCCTGAGGAATATTTATTACTTGTATGGGTAAAATTCAAATCAGCTTTTGATTCAACAAAATTTTTGACTTTTTCGAAAGAAATATCGAAATTTCTTACTTCTTCCATAAGTTTCTGATTGAAAACCATTTTATCCATTTTTTTTTTTTTTTTATATCAAAATCTTTTTTACAAGGATCCCATTTAAATTTCATATACACTTTTATTTCAACTCCCAAAAACTTTTTTTTTTACAAATAAAAGGATAAAATTTAGAGATTGACATTTTTAAACAAGATATTTTTATCAGTATTAAAGATAAAACACAATATATTTTACAAATTTTCTTTATTTTTGCCAACAAAATTTTCTTTTAAAAAAAGACAAATGGATCAATTATTTTTATTATAAGTGAATTGAGTGTTTTGATGCAACACTTGTTGTTTCCAGTATTTTTTGCTTTCATTCATCAAATTTTTGAAAGGATCATCTTCTTGAAGAGGGATATTATTAGTGCAAGTATCCATCAGAAGTCGATTTGATAAACTTTTTGATTTTATCAGACCTGTGCTATTTTCCCTATTAATTAATTTTATTGAACATATTTTTATATTTGTTATTTTTTATTTTTCTTTCTTTTTACCTATAAGTAGGAGGAGTATTTAGACATGAATGAGTAAAGTTGTCCATTGTCAAAAAATTATATTTTTGATTTTATATGGAGATAATCAAGATAGTTCTCTTCACTTTTCAATTTTATTTTAATTTTTTAATAATTAGATTGAAAGGAAGATTCCAAAATAAAAAAAATGAATAATTCAGCATTTCAATGGAAAAAAAAAGGGATTTTCCAACTCCCTCATTTAAATTTAAGGGAAATATTTTTTCTCATAAACATAATATTACAAATTTTTATGATTCAGAAAAAGAAAAAAAGAAAAATTTATATAATAAAATTGGAAAATAAAATAAATAACAAATATTATTTTTTGACACTACAATTTTGAAAGGATCAATAAGTTCCTGTTGTATACATTTCGAAATTCAATTTAGAATACATAAAGAAAAAACAGAAGAAAAGACATTCATTGAAATATAATTTTTTTAATTTTTTTTTTTTTGAACAAATGGATAAATTTGTGAAAAAATTTCGATTTGTTATGAAAATATAAAGTTAATGAATCTCTAATTTTAATGTCCAAGTCTTGATTCATGAATAATTGGAAGAGAGAAAATAATTATTAAAATTTTACTCTCTAAAAAAATATAAAAAAAGGTGTAATAGGAATAACTCTATAACCCTTATTTTTGGATACATTTAATAAAGACATAATCAATAATAATGGGATACTTTAAGATAATGTTGATTTTGATGATATATATAATTGTTATGGTGAATGGAGATAATGAATTGTGGAGTTCATTCCCAAAAACTTATAGAATAGATTGGAGCCAAGTGGAAAAAAATGTGATAACAAAGGAATTGAAAAAGGGAGCACAGACAGTATGGTCATTGGATTTGAAGGATAAACAATATCAAAAGAGAAGAGAGAATTTAACAGAACAATCTGTGACACATTTGGCAAGGACCATTGATAATTCTTTTTACACGTGGTCCACTCAAATAGATGGAGATACCATCATGGATTGCAAGAATGATTCCTTGGGTGCCACTGCCATACCAAATACTTTCCAATGGATCAAAAATACCAATCATGTTGGAGCATGCCCTGCACCATATGATCAGAGCAAATATCAGCTCTATGTGGTAAACAAATAAATTTTCCAAATTAAAATTTTATATTTTCCTTTCATATAAAGTTGATGGGAGATAAGGGAATCACAACAATCTGTTTAGAAACAAATGTAACAGATCCAACTATCGGATCCTATTCAAAGCCGATTTATTTCGATTTCAAAGGGGTTGATGGAAATTTATTGCAAATATCGATCGAAGTATTCGATGTAACACCACCAAAGGAAGAAGAATTCAATATACCAAAAGAATGTTTCCCAAAAAAAAAATGATTTAATAAATTATAAAAATTCTCCTTATTCGAAAATTTTTAATCAAAAGATTTTAATTTTTTTTTTTTTCAATATGAATTTGAAAAGAGTGGAATAATCAGTTCTCCTCACTTTCTATTTAAAGATCGAGCAAAAGTCTAGAAGGATCTTCAACAACACCCTTGATGGTTCTCAAGAAGGATACAGCACCTTTACCATCTATGATTCTGTGATCATAAGTAAGAGCCAAATACATCATTGGTCTGATTTCGATTTTTCCATCAACGACAACAGGTCTTGGGACTATGTTGTGCATTCCAAGAATAGCAGATTGAGGAGGATTGACAATAGGAGTACCCATAAGACTTCCATAAACACCTCCATTAGAAATGGTGAAGGTTCCACCAGTCATTTCTTCCAAGGACAATTTGTTTTCTTTTGCTTTTTGTCCATATTCGAGAATAGCCTGTTCGATTTGGGCGAAAGAAAGTCTATCAACATCTCTGAGGACAGGGACGACCAATCCTTTTGGGGTAGCAACAGCTACAGAGATATCAACATAATCACGATAGATGATATCTTCCCCATCCATAACTGCATTCACTTCAGGGAATTTGGTGAGAGCATAAGCGGATGCCTTGACGAAAGCAGACATGAATCCCAATTTGACACCATGAATCTTGTTGAATTCATCCTTGTATCTGTTTCTCATGTTGGTGATGAAAGTCATATCGCATTCTTGGAAGGTGGTCAACAAAGCATAAGTATTTTGGGAATCTTTCAATCTATCTGCGATTCTTCTTCTGATCAATGGCAACTTTACTCTTCTTTCTCTTGAACCAGAAGAGCCAGTGGAGGAAGATGAAGAAGTAGTGGTGGTAGTAGGTGGTTTGATGGTAGGTGTTGGGGTGGTTGCTTGTTTTGGTACTTCTTGTTTAGGTGCAGTAGTTGTCTTTGGTGCTTCTTGCTTTGGTGCTTCTTGTTTTGGTGCTTCTTTTT
The DNA here is from genome assembly GCA_024220525.1 of Cochliopodium minus. Lineage (NCBI taxonomy): Eukaryota > Discosea > Himatismenida > Cochliopodiidae > Cochliopodium > Cochliopodium minus. The sequence goes on along the minus strand of JAMYWO010000004.1, from coordinate 382,339 downwards.
TTGGGGTTGCTGTTCCTTGTTGGGATGTGTCTACTGAAAATAAATTATCTCCTACATTCACTTTGTCTCCCTCTCCTATGAACAATTCTTTTACTACTCCCCCGAAATTGGAGATGATTTCAATATCTGTTTTTTCTGTTTCGAGTGTAATAATCAACTCATCTTTTCCAACAAAATCTCCAACACCTATATAAATTGTTTATTTTAAAAGAGGATATTTAAAACTCCTTGATTTTTACTTTTGGATATAGTCTTGACTTCTCCAGTTGTTACACTTTCAGCAAATCTGTGCAATGTTTGTAATTCTAATGAAAATAAATTAATTGAGAGATGATATAAATATATTCTACTCAGATTTTTTTACCAACAGAATAATAAGCATAATTTTTTTTGTTTTGCTTAATTTTGGATGCATGGATTGTTGTGATTTTTTTTAGTTGGAATTTTTCTCCATAATTTGTTGCATATGTAGAAAAATTATTGATTTGGGTCTTAGGGATATTCAATTTTACAACCTAATTGTGAAAAATAATAAATTATTAAAATTTTTGGGAAAGTGTATATATTATATTATAAAATGCTCAAGAATTTGATAAAAAATTAAAATTTATGATAATTCTTACTCTATTCAAGATATTCTTTGGTGCTTTTATTCTTTTCATTTTATAACAAGTCAGTTAAGATTAACACCCTTTTTTTTATTTTTTTAAAAACACATAATTTGAAAACAGAAATAATATTTTATATTTTATAAAAAATTAAGATCATCATAATCTCTTAAAGAATGAGCGATCCAGAACAAAATGAGAATGAACTTGTTAATTTGATAAATCAAGCCAAATTTGCCAACAAAGAATCAAAGAAACAATTATTAAAAAATATACAAGAGAGATTATTATACAGACAGAAACATCTTTTGGAGAAATATCTGGATGCCATATTGGAATTTACAATAGATAAAACAGTATATGCCAAGAAATTTGTCCTTAATTTCATCGATATTATTTTGGAAAAGGATAACAATTGTACAATAATAATTTTTTTAAAAAACAGACAATATCTAATGAGAAAAACACATTTTTTTAAAAATTAGTACTTTTGAAAGCAGAATTCATAGGGAATATATTTCCTCTTTTATCAGATAAAAGCCCAAAGATTGCAAATAGAGCATTCAAGACATTATTATCACTATTATCCATAATTGTGGAGAATCTGTTATCCAAAATTTTTTTTTGATTTTTAAAATAATTAACAATATTTCTATTTGATGAATGTAGAACAATGGAACATGATCCTGAAGATTCAAGAAAATTTTACGAAATGTTCACAAATTTGAAAATATTGGAGAATTTGATCAGTTCAAACCAAGCAAAGAGTAAGATCAATGGTCTGAAATATATCGAGTGTGTCTTGTTGAACACTGCCAATTTCGTGAATGGGGTGAGCACAATAGTTTTTTTTTCTTTTAAAATAAGTTCCGTTTCCGTTTTTGAGATTTAAGTATTCAAAGAATATAAGTTTGAGATATCATCTTAAATATTTTACTCTTAAGTATTTAAATATTTTTTTTTTTTACTTATCACGTCATATTTTTAAAAACCCATCAATAGTTCCCTAATGGCTACGAGAAGAAGTTAGCTGATGAAAATGAATATTGTTGGTCAAAGTTAAACAGTATTGTACATTCCGAAAAACCATCGTAAATATCATCTTTTTTTAAACCATATTCAAATAATCTATTCAACAAAAAATTTTTTTGACAGGACTATGACGGAAATTGTGTTGTGCATTAATATTGTCAGTGATGCAGGAAAAGAGAAGTATTCTTTGAGAGATAGGTCCATCGAATGGTTGTCCAATCTTTTCAGAAATCCTCCAAAATTGCATCCCGTGCATATTTCCAGTTTGAACAATGCCTTAGTCAGAGCATTCTTTCTCTTTTTGGAATATGATATCTATAATGTGAAATGGAAGGCCCATTTGTTGGAAGTATTAACACAATTGGGTTTCAAATCTAGCGCAGAAAAGATGATAGATCATGCAGAGAGAAAATCAAGGGATGAAGAAAATAAAAATCCCAAAAAGAATAAGTTATCGAATCCCATTCCACAAAATGTTAATTCATTCAACAATAACATCAATATTCCCAAACAACCACAACAATCACAACAACCACAAGATATTTTGACCATCCTCAATCTTTTCAAGACCCTCCCTATCGATAAGCAAGTTCAATTGGTGATCCAGAATCTCAATAACCTCCCTCAAGGAATCCAACCCATCACAGATCAAAACATAATCAAGCAATTCATCACCATCTACTCTGAACCCGTCATCGATAATCGTTTCAAGCCCCAAAATCCTTACAATCCTCCCCATCACAACATCTCCAATTTGAATCCCATGAATCCATCCATTAATCTCAATCCCAATTTAAATCAACCAGTACATCACAACATCCCAAACAACAATCCTCCTCATCAAATCAACATCAAACAAGAGAACCTCCCCCCTCAAAACAAAAATCCTCCTCAAAGTAACAACCTCAACAACAGTGGTCCTATTAGCACCAATATAGTAAATCAACCACTAAAGCCACAACCAAAGCCACAGCCACAACAACAAAAACCCAACGTTTTGGAAAAGCCTCCTCAATACATCTCCACTGATAATTTCAATCTTATCTTGTCCAAGCTTAAAGAAGAGCAAAAACTGGACATGCACAAGCAAATATTCGAAAAGATCTTGGAAGAGAAGGAATTCATCGAAAAAAATCAGTTCGGAGACTTCCTCAGGTGTGCTGTCGTTTCCAAGATGTTGGTGGGGAAGGATATGGATCATTACAACTCTCAACTTTTGTTGTCTTACATTAAAAAAGACATCAACTCTAGTCTTAAACTCTCAATAAGTTGGCTTCATCAAGCATACACTACCAAACACTTTTCCCAGAAGAAAAGCATTAAAAAAGTAAAATTTTCAAAAATTTTTTGTTTATTTTACAACTTATTTCAATGAATGTTTTTTTTTTTTTAAAAAGGAAAAAGAAGATCAGAAAAGAGATTATTATGACAGCTTGTTTGTCAACGTTCTCGAAGAATTCTGCAAAATAGACATCGCAGAGTGCACCTATCTCACCACATTGCTCCTCGAAGCACCCTACATCCCACCCAGCACTTTCCAGAAACTCTTGGAGATCATCCACAGCAACCAAAACGGACACTCCATCTTAATTATGTTAAAAAATTTGATTTTAAAAAGACCTTCTATTAAAGTAGAGTGTCTCGACATTTTGTTAAAAAACTCGATTTCTGAAAACGACGAGAATCGTGTTTTTGTCATCAGCATTCTTGTCGAGGAGTTGTACAAGTACGGCGAGTTGTCCGAGAGCATCGAGAGTTATGCTCTTGAAAATTTCCATGATTTGAAAAATGAGGAGGAGGTTGTTCCTTTGAGCTCCACTTCCGTTCCTTCTACCAATGATTCAGTCAAAGAGATCGTTCCTAAAGATGATGGTGAAACATATTTTTTTTTTATTATATCCTGTTTTTTTTTTTAAAAAAAATAATTTAAATTATTTTTTTGTGGTAGACAAAGAAGATCTCAAGGATCAAGAAATCATTCCCACCAACATAAAAGAAGGTAAAATAAATTTTTTTTTTTTATTTTTTTTTTTATTAAAAACCTTCAATTAATTTTTGTAAAAAAAAATCTTGCCTAATTCTGATTGCTGATTTTTTTTTAACATTATTTCCCTTTTATTTTCAATTAATCTTCAATTTGACCTCTTCATCAACTATTTTTTAAATATTCATTTTTGATCAAAAAAAAAAAAAAAAACCTTATCCAAACAGAAAACGGGACATCGAAGGAATCTACCTTTATCATCACAAGCAACACAGTTCCCCAATCTAGACACTTGCAACTGGATCTGTTCCTTGCGTTGTGCCACAAGAAAGAAGCGCTCTTGAACGTGTTGGTCGAGGCTTACCAATTCTTGAACAACTCTGTCAAAAAGATCGTCCACGAGAAGCTCCCCGAAGTGATTCATCTCATCGGCAGTGCCACCAAACCTCTCTTGGACTTGATCAGCAATTTCACAACCCAACCTTCCCAAACTGTCATCATCCAAATCCTCAACATCCTCACTGAAAACAGTAACTTTATTTTTTATTTTTTTTACTTTTTAATTTTTTATATTTTTATATTTTTGTTTTTATATTTTTATTTTTTAATTTTAATCTAATGTTTAAAAAATTTAAATTATTCTTATTTTTTACATTTGTTTCATTTTTATTTTACCAAAAAAGAAAAACCATCCAAGGAGTTGATCGAAGTAGTTTTGGAAGTGTTCAGTAAAGTCAAAGATGCTCGCCTCCTCTTCAGCATTTTCCCTTCCCTCCCTCTCGAAAAAATTAAACAGTTCCTCCCTGAAATCGTCCATTTGAAGAACAAAGCCTTGGAAGCAGGTAATATTTTTATTTTTTTTTAATATTTTATTTGGAAAGTAATTTTTTATTAATTGTTTTTTTATTTACTATTTATTTTTTATTTTTTTAAATATTTTATTTGGAACTTTATTTTTTATTTTTATTTTGTTTTTTTTCTTTTTATTTATTTTTGAAACAAAGCAATGGACATACTCCTCACCAAAACAGATTTCTCTTTCAACCCCAACGAGTTGGTGATCTCTCTCCACAAGTTAGACAACAAAAAGATCAAAGACTCCACTGAAGCCTTGAAAATCATTTTGAAGCGTGATTACTACACCGATAAATCAATGGCTGTCATTTTACAGGAGCTAGTTCAACTTGAAAATATTCCTTCTTTGTTTATGTGGACTGTACAAAAATTTTCATTTTTTAACATTTTTTTAATTTTTTTTTTAATCTTTTATTTTTAGCTCATAAAAACCATTGAGAAATATCCTTCTCTCCAAAATTGGGCGATTAGTAATCTCATCAGAAACTTGATCAACAAAAACATTCATACCAAAAAGATTTTATGGAGTGTAACAACACAATTTTTTATTTTATTTGATTCATTTTGTTTTTATTCTTATTTTCTTTAAAGGGGTTCATAAAATTTTGCAAAACGTGTGGGTCTGATTGTTATGGTGTCTTGATCATTCTTCCTTTGGATGCTTTCACCTCTTTGTTGGAGGACGAGCCCAGTTTTGTTGAGGGGATTAAGAGCTATGTCAAAGAAAACAGAATTGAACTCTCCGAAAAAATAAAGAACGTTTTGTACAATACAACCAAAAAATGAACCAAAAAAAAAAAAGATTTTGATTAAAATTATTTATCTCTTAAATTTTTTTTAATGAAAAACATAAATAAAAAAATTTGTTTTAAATAATAAAATTTAATTTGCTCTATAATTAAACTCAAAATTATAAGGTATCTTCTCTAAACAAGATTTTATTTCGTTGTTGAGCTGTTCAGTAGATTTCTTGAGGAAATATCTTTCAAAGGTATGTACATAGTGTTGAAGAAAGTTGAAAACAGAAATTTCAAAAGGGGTGAACTCACAAAACTTTCGTTTCTTGGAATCAGAAGAGGAAGAAGCAAAGATTTTGGCGCAAAGACGCAACAAAGAAGTCAAAATCTTGGAGAAAGTATCAAAAACAAAAGGAGAGGTGTCTTGTTGGGAAGAAGTGTGACGACCACTGACATTGGAAGTTCTTCGCTGAGAAGAAGTGTTGTCTAAAGTGTAAGCTTGGATGGTCTGACCTAAAAAGGGGCCAACGAGCTTACACAAAAAGGCGAGTTGATGCAAATTGCTGATGATGACATTGTTAAGGACATAGTTAAGTGTGATGCAAGTCTGATAGATTCCGCTGTTTAGAAAGAGAGAGTGGAAGACGGTGAGGATTTTGTTGGGGAGGTTGTCGAGGGAGGTCTCCAAAATGTTCTCAGTGAGGGAGATTTCCGTCAAGAAATTTCTATCGTAGGAAGGGTCATCGATGATGAGGGAGGACTCGCCATTGATGAACTCTTTCAAGAAGTTGACCATGTCTTGGTGGTACTTGACAGGATACTTGGACAAAATGAGACCCATGGAGTACAAATCTTGAAAGCTTAATTGAGAATCCTTCTTTATGAGATCTTTCATGTAGATGATGAGATCAGGAGGGCAGACGATCAAAAGTTCGATGGTGGAAGTGACGATGATTTTCTGCTCTTTGTTGGAGAACTCGTCGAAAATTTCGAGAACGCTGGTGGAATACTCGCTGTTTTTCATGAGGGAAATAGATTTGGAGATGTTGGTGATGAGACTTTTGATGTAGTTCTCATTCTCAACGTTTTGTTTCTCTTTTCTGGTGACGTAAGACTTGAAACTTTCGCTGTAGTTGATCTTTCCAAACGTGAACTTCAAAAGACGGAAAGAAATGGGGATCTTTTCTTTGGCATCTTTCAACAAAATGTTGTGGTAGATATAAAGCAAGTCTCGCACAAAAGTAGTAGGGTAATCATGGTGAATAGAAACAAGCAAGTAAAAATCAAGGAACCTAATTAAAAGTGGGGTGTCCTCTATCTCGATCAGCTTGCAGATGATGATATCGATGCAAGGAATCAGATCAATGATCTCGTTACGAAAGTAAGTGGGAAAGGAATTGTCTCTGAACTCGAACAACTCCAGCTTCTTTTGGTAGTTGGAAGAGATGAAATGAGGAGGGTTGTCCTTCGATAAAATCCTCTTGACTTTTTCTTCAAAGGGGGTGTAACTGTCCATGGCCCTGTGGAAAAAAAATTTCTCGAGCAATTTCTTTGACAAAGTGGACTCCAAGTTTTCAGTCAAAGCGAGCAAGATGTCGGAGAGTTGAATCAATTTGTAATCGAAGATGAAGTAATAGAACAAGTTGAATATTCTATTCACGTTGTTGTCTTCTGGGGAGTCCACCACTGACAAGATGTATTCGTAGAGGTTGTAAGTGTTGGAGACTCTGATGTGCGGAGGAAGTAACTTGAGGACTTCCGAGCCCCTGTTCAAAAAGGTTGGTGTATCTCCCTTGGGTGTCAATAACTAAGAAAAGAAGGGTTATAAGTTTTTGAAGTATAAAAAAAAATTTCATATGTTAATATATGTTTATAAACATGTTTATTATTGGATAAATAAACTTTCAAAGAATTAATTAAAAAATTAAAATTCAATTAAAAAAAAAAAAGATTTTTTTACAAGATCATAAACAGTGACAAGGATGAGATCAGTATCTTTATTTCCAATCTCGTTAGGAATGTTTTTGAGGTCATTGTCACTCAAGTTGGGGAGAAAGAGAGGAGCAATGCACTTCTCCATCTTGGACTTCTCCTTCTCATAACGCTCCTTGGCAGTAGGCAAAGTGACGTGTACCCTGTGATAAACCTCTCGGCAAACAGGATGAAGAAACTCGATAGATTTAGGACTGATGCGGGAGAACTTAAATAAGAGGGGCAAAATATTTTTGATGTAGTTTAATTCAACTAAGTCGTGAATGCCTTTCGTGTACAGCAATCTTGAAATGCCTCTGATGAAAACTCCGTTGATGGATTCGCCGAGCAGGTTGGTGTCTTGGAAGAGGTGCATCTCTTGGATGTAGAAGCAGGCTTTGAGGAGGAACGATTGGATGTTGTTCCAGGTGTATGGGTCTTTGGTTGCTTTGGCTTTGTTGATCAAGGTTAGAACAAATGTCGTTTGGTAAGAAAAGTGACTTGAGGAAAAAAAAAAGTTAATAAATTTATTATAATTAAAATAAACTAAATAATAAAAATTTGAAAATAAATGAAAATAATTTAACAAAAAAATAATTGAAAATAATTAAAATAATTAAAATAATTTAAAATAATTTTTAAAAATAATAAAAAATAATTTTAAAAATTAAATTAAATAACTAAAATATATATTTTTTTTTTATTCTATACTTTATGTATCTGAAAAGCCTGTAGTTGATCATTTCTAAGAGAATGTTGAATTTAAAGTCGTTGTTGGCTTCGTTGAAAGATTTGAAGAGGAGTTCTCTGTACTTTGGGTCGTAGGTGAGGTAGAGGGTACGCACGAGAGTCTCCAAAAGGGAAGGAGAAGGCAAGTGGTTAGGTGCAATCTTTTGTACAGTCTCGAAAAGGTTCTCCAAAAGGCGATATCTTGGAAAATAAAAATAAAGTAAAAAATAATTGAAAAATAAACAAAAAAAAATATTATGAAAAAAGAATAAAAAAATGAAAAAAAATAAAATAAATGATAATATAAAATAAAAAATAAATAAAGTTTTTTTAAAAATAAAACAAATAAAAAACAAATATTTTGAAAAATAATAAAAAATAAAATTAAAAATTAAAAATTAAAAAGAAATTTACCTTGCTTTAATTCCCATCTGTGCAATCAATTTGACAGGGAGAGGAGAGACGATGCCTGTAGAGTAAGGGTGTTTAGTGACGAGGGTCAGCTGCTTCTCTGGGCTCTTCAGCTTTTCGCACAAGTGGTCCGTCATTTGGTTGGAAGAAAAGTTGGAGATGACACAAATTTTCAACATTTTTTCAAAGTCGCTGTCCTTGTTTTGTTGCTCAGTTGTAAGTGTATCAAACTCTGTTGAGAAAAAATGGTCTATTAATTTTGTTTTTTTATTTTAAATAAATCCAAAAGAAAGAATTATTAGGGAAAGATGAAAAAATTATTAGAGAAAGATTAAAAAAAAAATATTTTTTTTCACAAAAAATTAATATTTTAAAACATAAAAATTATAATGAAAAATATTTCAAAAAAATAAAAATATTTCTTCCAGAAAAAGATCTTGTAGATTTTCCCACATAAAAAATAAAACGAGAAAACCAATTTTTTTAAAAAATAAATAAGTAAAAAAGATGAATATAATCATTGATAGAAAGTTTTACCTAACGTTTCCCTCTTTATTTCTTTGAACCAATCATCGTAAACGGTGAAATCGTAATCGAAAGGCTGATCAATGATGTTCCTCATTTCAATGCCTAAATCCATGATACGACGGGTGAGACAATGTACGGAGGTGTTTCTGAGATCATTTGGATCATCAAACTTGAAGTCAATGAAAGAGATGATCTTCTTTATTAATTCGTACTCGTTTTGTTTGACATCGTTTTTTATGAAATCTTTGACATTTTCCAAAGCTAAATTTTTATGAATAAAAATTTTTTGATTAAATTTTTTATTTTAATTTTTTAATTTTAAATTCTTAATTATTTAATTTTTTTTAACCTATCAACTGGACAAAGATCCAAGCCAAATTGTTGTTCTTTTTGTGCAGCTCTGACAGCAAATTAACAAAAATTTTGAAGTTGATGTACTCTTTGGAGACGAAGAAATAAAGTTGCTCCCCCAAATTCAACCATTTCCCAAAGGAGGTTTGGCAGTAATCGTAATTTTTCGGTTTGTTTTTGTCATCTAAATAAAAATGTAATAAAATATAAGTAAATTTGAAAATAAAAATTAATTAGTGAAATAAAAAAAAATTTCCAAACCTTCTTTCAATAAAATTTCTAATTTCCTTACAAATACTGACTCTAAGAAATTTTGTTTCTTTTGAATTCTCTCAGTAAATATACGGATTAGTTCAAAGGAGACTCTCTGCTCGAGCATGTGCAACACAGAGTTTTGGAAGTTGTAGATGGTGGAGTTGTCTGCGTGGTAGATGTTTTCTATGTGGGTCTTTGTCTTGGAGTATCTCATGGCTTGTGTTTGTGTGAAGAGATCTTTGTGCCAAGGGATTTTAGAAATATCTTTTGATTGATTTTAAAAAATAAATGATTAATTGATTGAAAAGAAAAAGGCTGAATTTCATTACTGTTTATATTCATGAACTTTATATATCTTTCTTGTTCTCTATTTATCTGATTGCTGAATTGTTCCAAATACCAATGATATTTCTCTTTGATGAGAAAATTTATGATAATTCTGATGTATTTGTATCTTGGGATCCTACTTGACAATTCGTTAATGAATTCCAAGAATGGATTGATACAGTGGAATTGTTCGACAGATAATTCTGTTGGTAATTTCTGTAGGTTTTTGCATATCATCCCTATTATTCTTTCTATGAACTGTGGGGGTATATTTTCTTGCTCTTTCAATATCATATTGAGATTATTCAGATTATCCAATCTCAATTCCAATATCGACTCAAATTTTTCAATGGTTAAAGATATCTTCTCTTTCTTCATGGCAATATTAAAAATTTTGATAGATGGAAAAAAATAATATAATAATAAAAGAGATGGAGATTAATTACATCTTGCAAATGAGTCATTTTTATGAGATTCTTAATATTATTATCAGAATTTATCATTTCTCAAATATTTGACAACAATTTTTTTTTATTTTTTGATAATGATTTTTTTATTTAATGTTGTAAATGACACATTGGTTTGAAAAATTTTTAATTCAAAATAGTGGCAAGAATCCTTCTTTTCCCTTCGAAGGAGTTTCTCCCGTGCAAAGCCAAGAAATTATCTACAACCAAAACATCACCAGAGTTCCACTTGAACTTTACACCTTCCTGAGACATGATTTCTTTCGCACTTAAAATATCTATTAGATGATAAAAAATAAATTAACAAAGTTAGTAAAATAGAATCAACAAATGTTATCACCCTCATCAGAAATAGGTGAAAAGTCACCATAAGTAGTTTCCCAAGGAGCATTAATCCTTTCTTCTACACTCATATTATTTCCAGCAGGATGTAATAAAATAACAGAGTTGAACCATGTTTCAAGCTAGGTGAAGTATAAAAAAGCAAAACAAAATTAATTTTCTTTTAAACTCAATAGTGTTACATTTGTACGAGTATCTATTCTAACAGCTTCCATTTCTTTGGTTATTACTTTCATATTTCCATTTTCCAGCCACTCTACTTTTTCAGTCCCGGTTATGATCGCTCTATTAACAATCATCTTTATAATATTTTCAAAAAAGAAACTAAAATAGAAGTAACCTTTCTTCAGCAATTATTTTGTCTTCTGTTTCATACATTTCTTGCCAAGATCCTATTGTAAATACAATTACTTTTTAAAAAATGAAAGAAAAATTGTTTATTTACTTTGTCTTGTATTTTCACAACTCTTTTTGTCTTTAATGATGCGTGTATACCTCACTTTCTTTGATTTTAATTTTTCTATGAATTGAGGATTTCTTTCATTGATCTTTTGGTACAGAGTGTTGGACTGGTAGAGAGGTGTTTCTCCATGCTTATCCGAAGGGATCTCGCAAAAGAAAGAAAGTTTTGAAGGAGATGTTGTTAAATAGGCAAGTTCATGGTGAAGCGGAATTATTATATTAGAAGGTGTTTCAGTACCTATGTAAATATTTTTTTGTTCAATAAAGAATATGATGCAATATCTTTATCAATACTGATTATATATTACGAGTGTAATTAAATATTAAATTTGGTTTTACTTGTTTGTATTGGCCCTTCTACAACTAATCTTGGTCCACCTCCACCCATATATGATCTATTATATTAATATTCAAAAATTTTGATTTTAAATTTACAAAAGAGTTTATATTACGCAAATTCAACATCCAATGCAAGCAAGAATCTATGGAAATCCTTTGCATCCGAAACAGGAAATCCTCTGAATAAGATGGCAGTGTGTTTAGTCAATAATTCCCCCAGAACATTCGATTTATTTTCAGTGAGCCATCTCTCTGATTCTTCAAAAGTGATATCTTTATCTTTGGGTTGAATCAAGTGTATGAAAGTATCATTCAATTGTGAATGGTTCATTTTCCAGATTTTTTTTTTCATAATATAAAAAAAAGGATGAATAAACAAAATAATAATGGTAAATATATATATTTACAACTTTTAAATATTAAAGAATTTTTCATTTTGAATTTATGATAAATCACCCACAATTGATATTTATAAATATTATTAGACAATCATGATTCCAAATCATAGTGATCGTGATTAATAATGAGTTTAAGAAAGAACTATTATTTGCTTTCACAATTTTTTAAAATAGATTTTTCCTCTTTGCAAAAGCAAATATGGAGACTGATTCTATCACATCTGGAATTCGAAGAATTCACCCAAATATCAACAGTATGCAAAGGTTTTTTGAAGATATTGAAAGAAGACGAGATGTTCTGGAGTTTATATGCAAGAAAAAAATTAAATATCAGCGAATTACCCAATAAATTAAAAACATGGAAACAATACATTCTATCCATCTTCAATTTAGAATGGGATAGATCCACATTCGGAGTGGATTTCTCTTTGGATGCAATCAATCCAAGAATCCTCAAAAGAAATAAAACCAAACATTGGAAATATGTCCTAACCAGTTCTCCTCTAATGGAAGGTGTGCTGTATCCTTTCAAAATACTATTGCTACCCGAGTATAAAATTTATTTTTCTTTTTTATAAATTAATTCAACCCATTTTTATGCAAAAATGAAAACAACAGAACCAATCAAAAATATAAAAAATCCAAAAAAATACTTTTTTTGTTTATTTCAAATTAATTTAATTTAATTTAATTAATTTAATTTATTTTGATTGAATTTTCTATTTTTTTCACTTTTGATTTCTTTGTGAAAAAATTCTATTAAATAATAACAATTTACCAAATGTTTTTTTCTTTTTGTTTTGACGAAAAAAAGATACAATATAACTGTTGGAGTATCTTTAGACAAATCCTTCGAAAAAGATTCACCAAAGTTTGGAGTTGACAAGTAAAAGTGGATAAACAAATTTTTTTTTAAAAAAAATTTTCAATAAATTATATTCAGTTACAAGTACGGATTTTACTATTACACTAATAATCAAAGTCCGTATGCTTGTACCGCTTTCAATGGAAAGACTTTAAACATAAAGAATTTTAAAGAAAATTGTACCATTTTTGTTTTGATACACAAAGGGAGTTATTGCGATAAAAAATCTTCATCAGCAACTTTTAGTTTCTTCTATCAAGAAGAATCCGATTTGGAACCTCAATACATTTTTTCTTTTACTGACATCTATCTGGAAAAAGGAGAGAAGTTGTTTGGTATGATAAGTACTGGTGGGAGCCCTAATAGTGTTCTTTTGGGGAAACCTATTTTTAAATTTGACGAGAACATTCTCCCGAATAAATTTATTCTTTTGGACAAAAAACTTGAATTGAAGTAGAGTTAATAAATCAAATTTTTTGGAATTAATTAATCGTCTTTTGTCCAAAATTATCAAAAAAAAACAGATTTAAAAAAGTGATATCAATAAAGATTTTTCAAATAAAGAGGAAGAATCTTGTGAAGATCATATATGAATTTGATAAAAGGCAAAATCATATTATTTTTGAAATGAGAAAAAAATCCAAAAAAAATTTTTATTAACAAGGATTTTTAAAAACAAAATTAATTAATTTCATAATGCTTCAAGAGCCAAGAAGAGATGAACTGATCCTCAAGATTCTTGGCAGAGTAGTTCTTCTCCTTGAAATCAAAGTTGTCCTGGTCCAAGAAGATCTCCCTGTGAGGATCAAAAGACAAAAAGGAGCAGATCATCTGAGCCAACCAGTCATCAACGCCAATCTCTTGCAAAGAGTCGAAAAGAGAGTTGGAAGGATCTATGTCTTCGTCAAAGTCAGACAAGAAGTCCTTGGGGTTATCTGGGAGGCATTCTTTCCACGAGAAGATTGAGGAGAGGGCCTCTCTCTTTCTTTCTCCCCAGATGTAGAATAGCGGCTTGCCCAGGAACAACTCTCCGATGATACATCCTTTTTTTCCAAACAAAAAATAAAATTAAATATTTTGTTGAGAAATAAAAAAAATAAATGAAAAAAAACAATCAACAAAAAACAAAATAGAAAAATAAAAAATAATCAATAAAAAAAAATGAATTTAAAATAAAAAATCAAAAATAAAATAAATGAAAAATAAAAAATAAAATGACAAAAAAAAAAATTAATGAATAAAAAAATTAACAAAAAATAAAAAAATGATTTAAATTAAAAATAATGATAAAAACAAAATATTTATTTTGTTATTTACCAAGAGACCAAATATCGTAGCCTTTCCAGTTGTGAATTTTTCCAGAGTAAAATCTCTCTGGGGGCATGTATCTGAAGTAAGAAGGGGCATGGAAAGGTTTAGCATCTTTCTCATAGCAAGCATTGTTCCAAGAACAAAGGAGAGGATACCAATTTTCTAAAATAAAAATAAATAAATAAAAATAAAAATAAATAAAATAAAAAGTAAAATAAAAAATAAAAAAATAATAAAAAATAAATAAATAAAAATAAAAATAAATAAAATAAAAAGTAAAAAAATAAATAAAAAAATAAAATGAATAAATAAATAAATAAAAATTAAAAAATATAATTAAACAATAATAAAATATTAAAAAATAAAATTGAAAAAAACAAAAATAAAGTAAAAATTTTAAAAATATAAATCACAAGAATAAAAATAATAAAAAATAAATTAAAATAATTAAATACCTTCTTTTTTGTAGCACACAAAAGAATTGGGGCGGAGGTCACGATGCACGATGCCGTATTTGTGTAATTGGTAGATGGTTTCAATGAGTTGCAAGGTGACATTGACTTTCTGTTTGTGGTCAATCATTTTGGCGTCTTTGTTCTTTAATCAAAAAATAAATGAAAATAAATGAAAGTAATTTTTAACAATAAAATAAAAATTTAAATATTAAAAAAAAATAATAAACAAATACAAGAAAATAATAAAAACAAATGCAAGAAAAAAGTAAAAAAATAAAAAATAAAAAAAAATATCTTATGTTGTATATATACAAAAATCGTACTAAAAATTTGGCGCTATTAAATTACTTGTAAGAAATAAAAAATAACAAATTTTAAACGACAAAAAAAATGATGAAAAAAATAATAAAAAAAAATGAAAAAAAAAATTGAAAAAGATAAAATTAAAAGAAATTTTTTAAAATGAAAAAAGAAATTTTTAAAAAATAAAAATAAAATGAAAATAAATTAAAAAGAAAAATAAAAAAAATACTTGAAAAATGAGAAACTCGAGATCACTCTCTACGTAAGGAAAAACCAAGTGAATGTAGCTGTCCTTGGTGAAAATGCCGTTGAGTTGGATGAGGCCGTCCAAGTCGCTGAGGCTGTGGAGCAACATGGCTTGGCGGAAAATCTCGTCCGATTTCTCTTCGGAGTATTTAATCGATATTTTTTTGATAGCCACCACCTCACTGTTGCATTTCGCTTTCTAAAATCAAAAATTAATCAAAAAAAATTAAATTAAATTAAAAATAAATAAAAAATAAAAAATAAAAAATAAAATGGAAAAATAAAAAATTAAAAATAAATAAAAATCAAGAATAAAAAATAAAAAATAAAACTTAAAATGTTCAATAAAAGAAATATTTCTTTACATAAACAGGTGTTTTCATGTTGGAGCCTCTCTTCTCGAGAAAAACATAGTCTTTGGAGTCTTTCTTTAAAACACCAACAGACTTTTTTTGTCCAATCAATTTTTTATATCCCTAAGATAATGCAAAAAAATATTTTTTAATTTTTAATTGAAATTAATTTTTAATTATAATTAATTTTTCAATTATTTTTTAATTTTAATTAATTTTTCAATTATTTTTTATTTACCGAATAAAAAAACTCCATGTTAGGGAGGTATTGTATGGATTTGTTGAAATAGCGAGAAGTAAAGTCGATGGCTTGGCTCACTTGGGTGGAGCTGGTGGGGAGGATGTCCTTCTGGTAATTCGAAATCTTTTCTTCTAATTCCTTGATTCTATCATCCTTGTTTTCTAAAATTGTAAATGAAAATGAAATAAAAATAAAATTGAATGAAACAAATAAATAATGATTTAAAAATTAAAATTTAAAGGTATCAAAAATAAATCAGAAAGACAATATATTTTTTAGACAAAAAAAAAATAAATAATAAAAATAAATAATGATAAAATAAAAAAATAATAAAATTAAAATTAATACAATAAAAATATAACAAATAAAAAAATAAAAAAATAAAAAAAAATGAATGGAAAATAATTATTAGAAAAAAATTAATAAAATAAAAAAATATTTTTTATATAAAACAATAACAAAATTTTTGATACCTTTTTCCATTTCCACGTTGCGAATGGCTTTCAACAAATGCTCATTTTTTTCTACGTAGACCTTCTGGTTCTCTTGATTGGCTTGGCTGTTCTTAATTTGATCAAGGAGGTTCTTCTGCTGCTCTTCCAACTCTTTCTTTTGCCTCTCTTTTTCCTCAGCTTCCTGCCTCAAGTTGTTCAAGTTATCTTCCATCTCTGTGATTTTCTCTTTGTGGATTTCTTCGAGGTTCGACTTTTCCCTCTTGACGTTGTTGAATTTCTTTTCCAACTTTTCTTTATCTTTTTTGAAGAGCTCATTTTCACTATCAGATAAATAGAATTTATTAATTAAATAAATAATATTTTCTAATATTCTTTTTTTGAGATTAATATTCATATTGTGTTTTGTCATAAAATGTTTAGATGATTTAAAATAATTATTAAAATGTTATGTAAATAATAATTATTTGCGATATTTTTTTTTATATCAATTTCCGATGAAATTTTACGTTTTCAATGATTCCCTCTCCTCCAACATCCTCTCCTTCTCGATCATTATCTTCTGATTCTCCTCGACCAGATTCATCTTCTCCATCTCCAACTGCTCCTTCTCCCTTTCAAGCTGCTCCTTCTCCTCCTCCAGCTGCTCCTTCTCCTCCTCAATTCTCTCCTTCTCCTGCTTGATCATCTGATTCTCTTCCTCAAGAAGATTCTTATCATTGAGGGTCTGAATTCTAAGCTGCTCATTCTGTTGTCTCTCAGATTGGATGTTCTCAAATTCTCTTTCAAGGATCAATCTTTCTTTTTCGAGCTTTCTTTTGTCCTTTTCCAGATTTTGTTGATTCTCCAGTATCTCCTTCTTTATCCTCTCATTCTCCTTCAAGATCGATTTATTCTCTTGTATGAGCTTCTCATTCTTCTCATTCTCTTTCATTCTCCTCTCCTTTTCCAATAACAGCTCCTTCTTGCTATCTTCTATCAATTTACAGATTTTCTCGTTCTCCTCTGTCTTTAATTGAATCATTTCAATGATTTTCTTTTTCTCTATCAATAATAGCTCATTGTTTCTTTGCAATTCTTGATTTTCTTTATTCTTCTCTTCAATCTCCATCTTGTATTTTTTCTCCTCTTCCTCCCTTTTTGAAATCTCCTCCAACATTTTGATCCTCATATTCTTCTTGTCTGTATGAATTTCTCTCAACACACTTTTCCAGCGAGTATCTATTTTGAATATCTTGAAATCATTCTCCTCCAACTTTATATTACAATTGGGGCATTTTATTGCTTGTATCCTTTCCATATTCATTTTATTCCAATTCTTTCCACATTCCTATTTTCGAAAATTAAAATAAAAAAATGAATGCAAAAAATGAGCTTACTATACAAGTGGTGTGTCCACATGGATATGATAATAATTCATCCAATTGTAAAATATTTTTTTCTCCACATATTATACTATTTCAAATTGTATTATGTTAAAAGGAAATTTATATTCTTGTTGGAATCAATGAAATTCATACCATAATAAATCCTCATTTTGAATTAATGAATCATCATTGTCCATCTTTTGCAATTTTTTTTATAATTATTTTTATTAATGTTTGAAATACAACAAATTTTGAATTCATTAAATTTTAACCTAATTTAATCAATATTGATCACTAATATAAAAACAATTATCCCTATTTTTTTTGCAATTTGACTTTACTTCAATGCATAGATATCCTATCAAATGTCCTAAAAAAACCCTCAAGACAAGCATATATATTTACTTATAATTTTCCCAAAAAAGATTACATTAATAAATCGTTGAAAAAAGAAAAAAAAAAAGCATAGTTTTAAAATAAAAAATTGATAAAGAATGGAAGATAAATTTCAACAATTCCAAGATGTTGTCGAAGATTTCCTATCAAAAGTTTCTAATATGGATGGATCGACCAATCCTTCCGAAGCGATAAAAGCTGTTCATAAATTAGATGAATATGAGCATGAATTGAGAAGAATATTGGTCAAAATGGAGAAAGTTGATAAAATTAAAGAAGAACAAATATACAATTTTTCTCAAAAAATTAGAGAAATCAAAATCAATTTGGTAATTCTTGAAAAATTATTAATATCAACAAAGATAAACCAATATAATCATTGATCAAAATAAATTTGTCTATAGATAAATACTTGCAAAAAAACAGATTTTGATAATGAACATACTTGGATATTTGATGATGAAAATTTATATGATAAAGAAAAATTGACAGATACAATCAAAACTGTGGAGGTATGAAAAAATAACTGAATAAAATATAAAAGAGAGAAAAATTATTAACATTATTCAATTATTTAATAATTTAAAGGATAAATGGAAATTATTGCCTGCATTCATGAAAGCCAGAGGAATAATAAAACAACATATAGAATCATTTGATTATTTTTTGAAATTTGAATTAAAAAAGATATTGAATGCAAATTCTTTGATAACATGCACATCAGATCCAAAATGGTATATGAAATATACAGATATCAAAATAGGAGAACCACATGCAACAAAAGAGAACGAAAAAACGAATGTGACACCACATTTATGCAGATTGGCAGATACAACATATGCAGCACCAATATTAGTGGATATAGAATTTGTGAAGAATAAACAAAGAGTAGCAAAAAAGGGGATACATATAGGAGATTTGCCAATCATGTTGAGGAGTTCAGTATGTGTGTTGAGAAACAAATCATATGCAGAATTAGCCAAATTGGGAGAATGTCCACTAGATCCAGGAGGATATTTCATCGTGAATGGATTGGAGAAAGTGATCCTCATCCAAGAACAATTGTCCAAAAACAGAATAATCATAGAAGTGAGCCCAAAGGGAGAAATTCAATCCTCGGTAACCTCCTCTGTGGTAGAAACTAAAAGTAAGACCTATGTCTCCTCAAAGAATGGCTCCTTGATTCTCATCCACAACAAATTTTCGGAAGGGATTCCCATAGCGATCGCATTCAAAGCGATGGGTGTTGAATCTGATCAAGAAATTTGCCAGCTGATAGGAAAAGAGGAGATCTATCTTAATTCCATGGCCATTGCCCTCAAAGAAGCAGCCAGCCACGAAATAACTAGCAGGAGCAGGGCCTTGGAATGGATCGGTGGTAAAATTAGCGAGGCCAAAAGAAGGGCCAACGTTTCTAAACAGGACGAAGCTTATGAAGCTTTCAGAGTCGTCATTCTTGCTCACATTCCCGTCCACAATGGCGACTTCAAGCCTAAATATATGTACCTCGCTTTGATGGTAAGAAGAACTATTCTCGCCATGAACGATTCGAGCACCATAGATGATAAAGACTACTACGGAAACAAAAGATTGGAACTGTAAAAAGAAAAAGAAAGATTTTTTTTTGGAATTAATTATCTTTTGTTTTTTTTTTTTTTTTAAAAAAAGGGCTGGATCTATGATGTCTTTCTTGTTCGAAGATACATTCAAATTTTTTAACTCTATGATTAGTAATGAAGCTACCAAAAAATTGGGAAAAGCCAACAACACAAACATTTTCGATGTAGCTGTTTCGCTCACCATGAACAAACACATCATCTCAGGAGGCCTCAAAAAAGCTATTGCCACGGGTAACTGGACCTTGAAGAGATTCAAGATGGAGAGGGCGGGCATCACCCAGATTTTGAGTCGTCTTTCTTTCATTGGAGCTCTCGGTATGATCACCAGAATCAGTTCTCAGTTTGAAAAGACCAGAAAAGTGTCTGGTCCTAGGTTAACATCTTTTCACTTTTATTATTGAAAGTTTTTTTACTTTTTTAGTATTTATTGTTATTAATATTTTTTACAATAAATCTTAAGCTGAAAACTTTGATTTTTGATTTAATTTTATTTAATTGCTTAAATAATTTAATAAAAATTTATACCTTTTTTTAACCCTTATTTCCATTAATCATTTTTTAGATCTTTGCAGCCTTCTCAGTGGGGTATGCTTTGCCCAAGTGATACACCGGAAGGAGAATCTTGCGGTCTGGTCAAGAACTTGGCTCTTTTGACGCATGTTACCATGGACAGTGATGAGAGGCCTCTCACCAGACTCTCTTATGACTTGGGTGTAGAAGGTAAAAAAAAATTTATAAAAAGGATAAAAGGCTGATGATATTGAATTTGAATATTTCAAAAAAAAAAGATGATTTTTTTAATTAGAAAAGAGATTTAATCGATATTTTTGACCATTACAAAACATTCACTTTTTTTTTTTATTTGACCAAATTTCTCCCATCAAATATTTTTATAATATTTTTTCTTTCATAACAAACAATTTTTACAAAAAAATAAAATGAAAAATAAAGACATTCACTTGTTGTCCGGAGAAGACTGCCTTAACGAAAACACCTACCTCGTCTTCTTAAACGGTAACATCTTGGGTGTGCACAGAAAACCAGATATGTTCGTCTCCAAGTTAAGACAGCTGAGAAGAGCGGGGAAGATACAGGAGTTCGTCTCTCTTTACATCCACGGCAAACAGAGGACCGTTTATATTGCTTCTGATGGTGGGAGAGTTTGCCGTCCTTTGATTATTGTTGAGAACATGAAGCCTAAGATCACTGCTCGCCATGTCCAGGAAGTTTCTGAGGGTATCAGATCTTTTGGTGATTTTATCAGAGATGGTAAAAAAAAATTAAAAAACTTTATTCTTTTAAAAAATTAAATTAAAAAATAAATTAAAAAATTATTTTTTTTAAATACATTTTTTTTAAATACATTTTTTTTAAATACATTTTTTTTCAGTGTTAAAAAAATTTTGAATAAAAAAATCATTCTTTAAAAAAAATGTATTTAAAGAAATTTTAAATAAAAAAATTGTTCTTTAAAAAGTGTTTAAAAAAAGTGTTTAAAAAAATATAAAAATAAATTAAATCTTTAGATTTAAAATTTAATTTTAAAAAAAAAACAAATATTCTTTTAATCATATTAATTTAATATTCAAATCCTTTTTTTGTCTTAGGTCTCATTGAGTTCCTTGATGTAAACGAGGAAAACGACTCTTACCTCGCCATGAGAGAGGAGGACATCAACAAAGATACGACCCACTTGGAAATAGAGCCTCTCACCTTATTAGGCAATTCAAATATAAAAAAAAAAAATTGTTGTTTTTTAAATTTTATTTTTTTATTTTTTTATTTTTTTATTTTTAAAATTTTTTTTTTTTTATTTTTTATTTTTTTATTAATTTTAGGCGTTGTTGCCGGATTGATTCCTTACCCTCATCACAACCAGTCCCCTCGTAATACATACCAATGTGCGATGGGTAAGCAGGCCATTGGTTCCATAGCATACAATCAATATGAAAGATTCGACTCTCTCATGTATCTCTTGGGTACACATATTTTTTTTTTTAATTTTTTATTTTTTTTTATATTTTTTATTTTTAATTTTTTATTTTTCATTTTTTATTTTTTATTTTTTATTTTTTATTTTTTATTTTTATTTTTTATGTTTTTCTTTAGTTTACCCTCACAAACCCATGGTTGCAAGTAAAACCTTGTCCTTTGTCAATTTTGCCAGCTTGCCTGCGGGACACAATGCCATTGTAGCAGTCATGTCCTATTCCGGATACGATATAGAAGATGCTTTGGTTGTTAACAGATCTTCCAGTAAATAATTTTTTAAAAAAATTTTTAATTTTTATTTTTTAATTTTTAATTTATTTTAATTTTTTAATTTTTATTTTTTAATTTTTATTTTTAAAATTTTAATTTATTTTTAATTTTTAATTTTTAAATATTTTTTTTATTAATAGTTGACAGAGGGTATGGTAGATGCATGGTCTTCAAAAAATTCAATACCACCATCAAAAAATATACAAATGATACTATTGATCAACTTAAAGGTACTTCTCATTGTTTGTTAAACTTTGAACGAATTTAATTTTATTCCATTTTTATTTTTTTATTTTTTTAGTATTTTATTTTGTTATTATTTTTTATTTTTATTTTTTTTTTAAATTAATTTTTATTTTATTTTTATTTTTACTTTTATTATTTATTATTTATTATTTATTATTTATTATTATCAAACTTTTTATTGTTAGTATGAAAGCTATTGTCACTACAATTTAGATTATTTTCTACATTTCCTCCNATTTTTATTTTTATTTTTATTTTTATTTTTATTTTTATTTTTATTTTTATTTTTATTTGAAAATTTAATTTTCTTTTACCTTCAGCACATTCGTAAATACAAGTGATACCCATTGCCCAAATATCTACAGAATAATCATATATCCAAACCTCTGATGAGTTCAGGAGCCATCAATACTTTTTTTTTGGCCAAAAAAAAAAAATAAAAAATGAAAAATAGTCAAAATAAAATAATTAAAAATAAAAAAATAATTAAAAATAAAAAAATTAATCCAAAATAGATTTACGGAGTTCCAATAACAGTATTTCTCCTTTTCTCAGATCGTCTAACTGGACAGTGTAACTAAAATCGCAATTTTGACCTCACCTTCAAAGAGATCAAAATGTTGTCGCTCTTATGTCTAAATTATAAAAAAAAAATTGAAATTTGAAATAAAAATAAATAGATAAAAAAAATATATAATAAAAAAATAAAAATATAAAAAAATAAAGGAGAAATAAAAATTAAAAATAAAAATGAAAATAAAAATTTGTAAAAAATTACCTCTGTGTATTCTCATCATGGAGTGCAAATAGTTCAAACCTTCTAATGTACACTTGAAATGAAAGCAATGGAACTTTCGAGAGGGGCTCCAGTTTTTGTAATCGAGCAGGTCAGTGAGACAACCTGTCATGTATTCCATTATCACTATGTAATAGTTCTCAAATGAAAGAAGCAATGTATTGACGATTCCTAAAATATTTTAGTTAAAAATTAAAAATAAAAAAATAAAAATAAAAAAATAAATAAAAAATGAATAAAAATAAAAATAAAAATTAAATTAAAAATTAAAAAATAAAAAAATAAAAAAATTAATAAATTAATAAAATAAATAAAATAAAATAAAATATGAAATAAAAATAAATTATAATAAAATCCTAAAATAATAAAATAAAAATATGTAAATAATGAAAATGAATTTAAAAAGAAACCAGGATGCTTGAGAGAGTACATGATATCTATTTCTGTCTCTATCATTTCAGGAGTGTTATCAGTGTCTTCACCAGTAAGCTCCCTATAAATTTGGTTTTAAAACAAAAAAAAATAAAAAAATAAATAATAAAAAATAAAAAATATAAATAAAAATAAAAAAAAATAAATAAAAATAAAAATAGTAAAAATAAATTAAATATTAAAATAAAAATAAAAATAAAAATAAAAAGAAGAAATAAAATTAAAAAAAAAAAACGAAATTAATCTTTTTATTTTACATGGAAGCAGGCATCTTCTTAATAGCAACTTGCCTCTGATAATACTCAGAGTGCTCATTCTCATAAGTGCCGACAAAAATGATGCCAGAAGCGCCAGAACCGATCTTGCTCAAATTAGACAAAGGAAGTTCCTCGAAAGAGTTGAGCTCCTTAATCAAAGAAAGCTCATTGTTTTTGTTGTCATTGTTAGAGTTGAGAGAAGACTCGTAGTTTTTAAAGGAGGGAATTTCGTTTTCGGAGATTTTTATTGCATTAATTCCGCCACTGCTGCTGTTGAGGATCGGGTTGCTGAGGTTGCTGTGGATCACGTTGTCGAGGATGTTGTTGTGTATTTCTATGATGTTGTTTTCGTTGTTGTGGTTTTCTCCATTGTGATTGTTGTCGTTGTCATATCTTTCTTGTTGTACCTTTTTTTTTTTTTCATTAAATCAAATGGAGCATTGTGAGTAAATTAAAAAAAAAAAACAAAAAAAAAAAAAATAAAAAAGATCTAAAATAGAAATAATAATAAAATTAGAAATAAAAATAAAAATAAAAATAAAAATATAATAAAATATAATAAAATATAACAAAAATGACAAATTATTAATAAATAGAAACCTTTTCATTAAATAAAAATCAAATTAAAAATAAAATTAATAAATGAATTAATAAATGAAAATATAATTGTTTACACTTTCTTTTTTTTGAAACAGAGGCTTTCCCACAGGAAGTTTACTTCCCTTTATTTGTGCGTCCATAAACTCCAATAAATGAACGACTTCTTCTGCTGCGTTATCGCCTAAAGAAGAAAATAAAAAAAATAAGAAAAAAATTCAAAAATATTCAAAATGAAAATTCAAAAAATAAAAAAATCAAAAAAATGTGAAACAAAAATTGAAAATAAAATTAATATTTTTAACCAAAATCTTTAGCTGTAAGACCAGACTGCTTTAACAAAGCTTCCCAATGTTTTGGCAAGCTCAGAACCCAGTTTCCTCATTGAAGTCCACGTGCAGCTTGTGTTCTACAGTGACTGGGTTGCTCACTGCGCCTTTGAGATGCACTTTTCTACATTGGTGATCCATTCGAACATATCTTTTAAAAAAAATTAAAAATAAGAAAATAAAAATATTTAAAAATATTTAGAAAACAAAAATAAAAATAAAAATAAAAATAAGAAAAAAAATATTTAAAATATTTTAGAAAAAAAAAAAAATAAAAATAAAAATAAAAATAAAAATAAAAATAAAAATAAAATAAAAAAAATTACCTTTTTCTGTTAAACACTCCAACAACCACAACTTCTTGTTTCTTTGTCATCTATCTGTAAACATACTCCTTCTTGTTTCCTTTCTTCCTTTGATACGGAGGCTGGAATCCAAAAAATGGAGGTTGAAGGAACAGGAGAATGTTCATTCCTGAAATAAAATAACCTAAAAAAAATAAAAATAAAGTAAAAATAAAGTAAAAATAATAAAAATGTTAAAAAAAAAAAAGAAAAAGAAAAATAAAATAATAAACAAAAATAAATTAAAAAAATTTTTAAAAACCTGCTTCCTTGCAAGACAAACCAACGATGCTTCCAGTTCCACCCACTTTTCTTCTTCAGAGCACCAGCCTTGATGGGATTCATCCAAGTTTTGGGATCCCACTTATACCCACCATGCTGAACAAGAGAGCTCTGGGTCAAATTGGCATTGTTGTTGTTAAAATTGATAATGTTGTTGTTATTATTATTAATGATCAAATCGTTTTTTTCTTCAAAAGAAGGATCGTATTTGTGTTTCTCCAAAAAGAGCAAGAGCTCGTCATTCTTTGGTTGTTCGGTATTGTTATAGTACAATTCCTTGTCATACAAACCTCGGTACTCATGTTTGGACTTCTCCAAAAGCTCGTAAAAATTGAGGGAAGAAACCAAGTTGTACATGGAACTGAGCTGCTGGATCTTTTCAGAGTTCTCCTCGTTAGGGGCAGACAAATTCTTGACTTCGAGCTCTTCAACAAACATTTTGGCACCGAGCGTCTGGAAAATATTTCCCTTCGACACTCCGAGGTTGGGATCGACTGCAAGACTCATCTTTTTAATCCCGTCCACAGTTTCCACCACCAAATTTGCTTTCGAAGCAAAGCTCTTGGAGAAAAAGCAGTAAATGACGTAGGGTTGTCCTCCTGTGATGGGAGGCAAAACACTGGGTATTTGCAATATCTCTAGTGCTTCCGTTTTTTTGTCCCATTCCAGTTTTGGGTTTAAAAGAGCAGGTTTGATCATCCTTTTTTTTTTTATTTTTTTTAATAATAAAATTTTGTGTTTTATTTACTTTCAATTTAAGAATTTACCTATCAAATTGTCTGATAAAAACTGCACTAAAATCTAATTTGTCGGGATTAATAAACTCAGAGTATCCATTTCCTGATTTGGCAATTCCGTTTACTAAAAATATTTTGAAATTTACAAAAAAAAAAAAAAAAAAAAAAGAGTTCAACAAGAAATTTTTTTTGAGGTTTTTTTTACCCAAAGTAGAAGATACTTGAGGACCTATTCCTATTGAAAAAGTTCTTGTGGTGTGAACATGTTGGCTAATCAAGGATAATGTAGAATCTTCATTGGCGATAGTCCCATCCGTAATAACTAGTATAAAAAGATTAAAAAAATTTATAAAAAAAAAAAATAAAAGAAAAATTTTATTAAAAAAATAAAATCTTGGGACCTATGACATTTCTTGTGTAGCCAGGAGTGATTGGCTGCTCCAAAATGTATTTGAGGGGAGTGTAAATGTCAGTTCCACCCATGTTGGCCTCGATCTCATCAATCTTGCTGCAAGCCAAAGAGATATTGTTGTTGGTGGCTTTGACTGATTTCTGGAACATGATGCTGTGATTGGTACCGAAGGATACGATCTGGAAAAAGGAGGTTTTAGGGAGGATATGCAGTGCCTTTTTGAGAGATTTCTTTGCTTTTTTGATGAATACGCCTGACATACTTCCTGATCTGTCCAACAATATAATTATTTCTGCATTCACCTTGAAATTATCCAATTTGGGATAGATGGAGAACATCATGAACATCCCCTGTGGATTTATTATCCTCTTTTTGTTTTCCAAATCATAGTAATTCGATATCTCTTTAATTTCCTCTAAATATACTCTTGGCTGATAGGGAGAATCCAAAGCTATCAATATCTCGAGATTCTTTGTCAATATCTCTGAATTTGTGATACTGATTGAATTTTTTGCTTGATTTTTTTGTTCAATTGCATGACTTTTACAAATCACCTTGATTACAAAAAGAATTGCGTTTATATTTTTGTAAGTATAAAAAAAAATTTTTTTTTATGTGATTATTTTTTGAAAATCTCTTTACATTTATTGGGCAAAACATTGTTATATCTATTACAATCGATGAATTGTAAGGTGGATCTGTTTTCTTTTGAAATATATCACTTGGGATCGAGAAATACACCTTATTTCCCTCTGCTATTGTTAATGATTGTACATATGTAATTTTTATTGTTGCTTTATTATTTTTCTTCAATTTTCCCAAACTGATCTATTTAGTTATATCATCGATATATTATAAATTATTATTATATTTGAATGGGAAAAGATTTTACGATGAAATTATTATAATCTCTCAATGTTTGAAGAGAATCTTCATCTTCTTTATTATTCTTTTCCAATATCGAATATATTTGTTTCGACAATGCTATTAAATTTTTGGATCCTATCGAGGCTTCAAACCCACAAATTACCAAATTCCTGGAATTGGAGGGAGTGATATGATAAATGACATCGATGTTTTCTTCATATAAATTTAAATAGCTTTGTGTGATGGTAACTCTCGCAGCAAAATCAATAATTTGTGATTCTACCTTTATATCTACACAATCTAATGATTGATTATTTGATGTTCTAAGAAACATTTTTTTTTATTCAATCTATACTTAAATTAATTTGGGAATTCATTAAAAGTTTAATCCAACAATCTGATCAGAATGAGATTTTAAAAAAAATTGGAATTTTATTTCGAATAAAGTGAATAGGAAAGGAAAATAAACTAACTTCAAGCAAAATGGAAAATTATAATAATCATTTAAGATCCATTCTATTTTTAAATCTATGAGAAAATGAAGCAATAATTAGTCAATTTGAAACAAATTAATTGAAATTTTTATTTTTTCTTAGTGAGTTCAATACTAGTTGCAACTTATATTAATTTGAAACCGCCAAAATGATGGAAAGTAAAAACAAAGAGAAAACCAACAAAGAAGAACCATTAGGGGAAGGAGTACTAGTAGGGGTGAGCGTAGATGGGGTAATAGTGGAAGGTGTGATAGTGGAAGGAGTGATAGTCGAAGGGGTAACAGTTGAAGGAATGCTTGTCGATGGAATGCTTGTCGATGGAGTAATAGTGGAAGGAGTTAATGTAGAAGGGGTAATGGTCGACGGAGTGACAGTAGAAGGTATTCCAGTAGAAGGGGTGGTAGTAGATGGAATGGTTGTTGAAGGAACTACGGTGGTTTCGTTTTGTTGGGTACAGTTTGATACAATTCCAAAGTTGACCCCAACACATTGTCCTGTTTGATTGGTTCCGGAGAGTGTGTTGGAGAAAGTGATTGAGTCGGAAACATTTCCCTGATAGAAAGTCCCCAGTTTAATAAAAGCTCAAAAAACGAAAAAAATACTTACAAAACTTTGTCCTGCAACACCTCCTGCATTTGTACCTTTTTAAACAAAAAAAATTATTTTTTAAAAATTTGTATGTAATGTTTTTTTTTACCATTGATGATGTTTGAAGAGGAAGTACAAAATGAAACAGGTAACGGATCTTGGATATTACCTACTATTCCCCCAGCATTTCCGTTAGTGGTTTCTGTGGTTCCAGTTGAAACTGCATTAAAGGTACTACTTGATGAAGCACAGTTGGAGATAGATCCATTGGTTGTTCCAATATCTATACGAAAACAGTTGATATAAAGAGAATTGTTTTAAAGTTATTTAATTGTTTTGTTTTACTCAGAATTCCTGCGATTCCTCCTACAGAAGCTTGTGTATTTCCAGTTCTGGCGGAAAAATTGTTCCCAAGAGCAGTGCATCCACTTGCAGTTCCAAGATGATCTCCAACAAACCCTCCACTAATAATAAATTAAACAAAAAAAGTTTTTTTTTTAAAAACATTTCTTAATAAGGAAAAGAAGGAACGTTACGCTGAAATGAAGCTACTGTCTGATGTGGCAGTGATATTGTTGTTTGTTGAAAAGGAGTTTAGTACACTCGATCCTCCATCTGCTTGTCCTACAAAACCTCCCACTGTAATAAAAGTATTTCCTGTGTTGCTTGCGATGAAAGTGTTGGAAGACACACTTGAACCAGTGGTTGACCCACTTTGTGATAATGCAACAACTCCGCCTTTTTAAAAAAAGTTTAGGAAAATGTATGTAAAGAAATTTTTACAGATTTCGACAATTTAATAGTTTTTGTTTTATTTTTTATTTTTTATTTTTTAAATTTTTTTTTTACCAATGAAATTTCCACTAGAGTTTGTATTGAGAATGAATTGATTATTCAAAATATTACTGTTAGATACACTTCCTCCAATTTGAATTGCTACTATTCCTGCCAAGTGACAGTTGCCAGAGAAATTTCCCACATTGTTGTTGATGATCGAATTGGTGATATTTATCAGGCTGAATGAACATGTTGTTGAATTGCCCATAATTGTGGCTCCTATTAGAGATGATCCAGAGGAAAAAACAGAATTTATTGTAGCATTGTTCTGGGTAATTAAACAAATTAAAATTTAAATTTTAATTTTTAATAAATATTTATTTATATTTTAAATATATTTTTATCAATTAAATTTCAATTTACAAAAATTGATTTACAAATACAATGTTATCTATTGTACATAATGAACCAGCTCCGAACAATGCAGATACTCCTTCAATATTTGTCCCAGTGATCAAGTTGGAAATGGTGAATCCATTTCCATTGAGAGTTCCAGTAAATGGGGTTGTCAAATTACCAATTGGAAAAAAATTTACTCCACTACAATCTATATTTCCAGTCACATTGAATACGGAAGTGTTTCCAGGAGGGATGTTTTGAAGATCAGTACAATTTGAGATATTTATTTGGCAAAAGATTGAAGATACCAAGAATAATAAAAAAATAATTGTTGTTTTCATTTCTTTTCTAAAAATTTGAGTTTTTTTTTTATATAAATATTAAATCTATTGAAATTTTGAATTAAAAATGAAAACATCAAAGAAAAAGTAATAAAAAGAGAAAAGTAATTTTATAAAAGATCCTCACTTTAATAATTGTGATAGAATTGAAAGCTTGTTTGCCATTTAAATTTTCAAATGATGATAAAAATTTCCAGAAAGGAATACTGAGAACACAAAGGTATTAAAAGAATTGATTCAACATACATTCCCAACAATATCACAGTCCTATGTATCGAAAAGATTGGTCCCATCAAAAGTAATTTAGACAATTGGAAGAACGTATCCATTACCATTTGCAATCCATCTCAACAAAACAAGAGAAATCGTCAGACTCTTTGCTAAAGAATCAGAACCAAATAGCTCACAACTCTTATTCACCGAACAAGGTTTCTCACTTGAAAAGTTCTATTATTAAATCAATTCGACTCCTTAATGAACTTCGTACTAACTGCACACTCAACAAATACGGAAGTATGTTCCACTGCAAAGACAACAAATATTACAAGAACTGAAAAGAACCAAAAAACTCAATCCATTTCGTTTTTTGCAATTATTAGAATTAACTTGAACTTGAAATACGAAGAAATCCTTTCCTCATTTCGAACAGAATTCAATCATCCTTAAATCATAATTCTCCTGATCACACACATAGTTGGATAATCAACAGAGCAAGATAAGTTGTTAACAATAGAATCCTCTATAGTCTCGGAAATCATGAAACAACTCCAAACAGAGTAGAACTGATCAATCTTTTTATGAATAATAGAATTTATGAACATGATCACCTCGAATACACGAGAAAATCCCTGAAACAAGTAAACCATCCACAACTCTCCAAGTATTGTTTTTTCACCATCTCCAAAAACAAGGTTGTTCAATTTAGAGACAACACAATTATTTTTAAAAAAAAAAAAAAAAAAAAAAAAAAAAAAAAAAAAAAAAAAAAAAAAAAAAAATCAATTTTACACCTATGCAGTGGTTTATTCCTCTACATATCTACACAGGATGCTAAAGTATATAGATAAAAAAGAAAAAAGAAGGTGACATTGAAATCCCTTGGAAGGGGGAGGCCATTACAAAATCCATCGGAGTTTATAATTATGGAAGAGATTTAAATTGATACATCTCTTCTTTAATCAAATTATTTATTTAAATTTTGAACTGATAATTAGAACAAGTCTATATCTCGCATATATTTATATTGGGAATATTCATTCAAACACAATTTCTCTTTGAGAGAAAAATTTAAAATTAAATTAAAAGTTTAATTAATTTCTTTCTTTAAATTAAAGCAACAACAATAAAGGAAAGTAAAACGAGAGAGGAAGCCAACAAAGAAGAAGTGTTAGGTTTGGTAGTTGGTCTAACAGTGGTAGGTGCAGAGGTAGGACCAGTAGTTGGTACTGTAGTAGTAGGTGCAGTTGTAGAAGGGGTGAGAGTAGAAGGGCGGATGGTGGATGGGATGAGAGTTGATGGGGTGAGAGTAGATGGGGTAATAGTTGATGGCCCAGTAGATGGAGAGGCAGTAGATGGACCGGTGGTAGGACTCAAGGTTGTGAAAGATTGTTGTGTACAGTTAGTAACAGTACCATAGTTGACTGCAACACATTGGTTGGTTTGATTGTTGGAAGTGAGAGTATTGGAGTAAGTATCAACGTTGGATACTGTTCCCTGAAAAAAGAAAAATTGTTCAGTTTTTTATTCCAAAAAAAAAAAAAATTTTCGAAAATACAAAGTTTTGTCCTGCAACACCTCCGACATTGGTACCTTTTTGTTTAATAAAAATTTTTAATTTTAATTCGAAAATTAATCTTAAGTTAATTTTTTTTTATTTCATACCATTGACCATGTTTGAGTGAGAGGTACAGAAACTGAGAGGCAAAGGATCTTGAATATTTCCAACTAAACCTCCTGCATTTCCGTTAGTGTTAGATGTTGTTCCAGTTGAAACTGCATTAATATTGTTGTTAAATGAAAGACAGTTTGTAAAAGTTCCGTTAGTAGCTCCAATATCTTTATTTTTTTTTTTAAAAAAAAATATAGTTTGAAAACAAAATCACAAATATTTACTGTAAATTCCAGAAATTCCTCCTACAGCAGCTTGGGCATCTCCAGTTCTAGCTACAAGGGTATTATCGGAAGAAGTACACAAATTTGCGGATCCAAGGTGATCTCCCATAATACCTCCACTGGATTAAAGAAAAAAAAAAAGTTAAAATAGTTTAAAAAAGAAATTGAGAATGTTTGTACAGAGCAATGAAGTTAGCGTCAGATGTACCGGTGAGTGTGTTGTTGGTACTTTGAGAGTTAGATACACTTGAAGCTCCGTCAGCTTGTCCCAAAAGACCTCCTACAAAAAACAAAGCAAAAAAGAACAAATTAACAAACCTATTAAATTCCTTTCAATTTTTTACCTTGTGCAACAAATCCAGTTCCAGTACTCAAAGCGCTAAAAGTGTTTCCACGAGAATTACTGTTAGAAGTAGAGAAAGTGGCTACTTGACCACCAATTCCTCCTAATAATAAAAAAATTGTCATTCTTGTTAATATTTTGAGAATTTATATTTAATTTCTTTTTTACCGATTATACTTCCAGCAGATGTGCTTGTATTGAGTCTGAATTGATTGTTGATGATGTTACTGTTTGAGATACTTCCTCCACTTTGAAAAGCAACAACACCTCCTGTGAAACTGTTCCCAGTGTAAACACCTACTTCAATGGAGAATAAGGAATTTGTGATATTGATTGCTGTGAAGCTACATGTAGATGAATTTCCGATTACTGCTGCAACCAAAAGATTGGTATTAGCATTATTAACTGCAGAGATTGTTGCATTATCCTAAAATTATTGAATGGAAATTGCAGGAAAATTAATAAAATTATATATATTTTTTTATATTTAAAAGTTGGATTTAATAAATTCTAAAAATATAAAATTGATTTACAAAGACAAGATTATTGATACTACATGCAGATCCTGCTCCAAACAATGCAGATGCTCCATCAGCATTGGTACTGGTAAATAAATTGGAAATTTTGAATCCATTTCCATTGAGAGTTCCAGTGAAAGGATTGCTAATAGTACCAATAGGAGTAAAATTTACACCATTGCAATCAATATCATTGGTCACATTAAAAACACCAGTGTTTCCTGCTGGGATACTTTGGAGTGCAGTACAGTTTGAGATATTGCTTTGGCAATAGATTGAAACAATCAAAAGAAAAAAGATCAAAATAAATTTCATTTTATTCCTAATCGGAATTATAATTAAATTTTGAATTTTTTTTTATTTTTTTATTTTTATTAAAGATATTTTAAGATATAACTATAAACTTTTTGATTGATCAATATTTACAATTTATAAAATAAATAAATACATTTGAGAAAAATCAGAACTAGTTTTTAAATTGGATTTTATTAATGGATTCAATCCTTCTTGATGGAATTTGCTTCACGTTGATATTGTGAAGGATGAACATTTGTAAAATTTGAATAAATTTTGAAAAAGAAAAAAAAAATCATTGAATTCAGAAAATAGTATCATAATTCATGAATCAAAATGAATTTAAGAATGCATATCTGCCAAGTATTTTTCTTAATATACATGGAATTAATGAACATTCTTATTAATATTTGATAAAATGGAAAAATAATCAATTTCTCTAATTATTTCTCACATTTCCCATCAATGAGCATTCTATAAGTTTTTTTTTTATAATATTAGCTCAAAAAAAAAAAAAAAAATATGGAAACAAATCTTGATAGATTACCATCTATCATTGTGGTTTATATTCTCTGTTTTTTGAATAAAAAAGATGTGGCTTCATTTGGGAGAACAAACAAGAAATTTAACAAAATATCGAAAAATAATATGGTAATGAATTTATAACTACTTTCAATGAAAATATCTATAAAATGTTCCTATTCAAAGATATGGAAGGTATTGTATAATAAACATTTCTATGTGTCACCAGATCAATCCCTAGATTCTGAAATCAATTTCACCAAATCATTGGATAAAATCATATTGAAGGGAAGCCAAAATCTATTGGAATTGGGGAAGAAGTATCTGGAGGAGAAGGATGATGGGAAATATTACGATCAATTCTTAAAGAAATTGAAATTGGAAGAATTATATGTCAATTCAAAGCCAGTGTTCTGCCCATTGAATGTAGATTCATCAGTTGTGGTGGTCCGTGTCACAAAGAATTATCTCATCTTTGGATATGCAACAGGGATAGTAGCGGCTTATAATCTGGAAGAATCTCAGATGGGATTGAAGGAGGTATGGAAGAATACAGCCAATGAAGCTTTTATATGGTGGATGGAAGTCAGCGAAAATATTGTGGGGATTGCTTGTAAAATGTTTTTTTATTGAAATCATTTATATACCCTTTCAGAAATAATATAATCATTCAAATTGTCCAAAAAAATTTTTTGAGATTTCACATAAGGAAAAATAATTTACATAATTATGCAAATCCATACACTGTATATAAATATCAACTGTATATAAATATCAATATATATCTCCAATATAGAGATGAATGATTTTTTCTCTTAATATGTCTGGATATCCAGACATATTAAGAGAAAAAATTTCACCTTATGTCAAAGTGCAATCATGATAAAAATCATGACTTAAGGAAATAAAATTTGATCTTGATAACAATTATATATAATGGGAATCATCTGAGATTTTTGGAATTTTGCAAAAAATCGCATATTTTGATCAATTGATTACAGCTTTCTTTTTACACCCAATGATTTTCAAACTTTAATCTCCTTCACAAAATTTAGGTAATGACGGCAAAATGAATCTTTTGAACATAGATGATGGAGAGTTGATTTGCAGTCTTACTTGTTTCAAAAGACCATGTTGGGTGATCAAAATAAACAAAAAAGAAGATAGATTATTGGGAGGTTCTGATGGAGGAGAAATAGCGTAAAAAATGAAATTAAACAAAAACTGTAAAAAAAATTTTCAATAAAAAAAAATTATTTAGTGTCTTCAAACTTTCCACCCAAACTGAAATAGCAAGAATAAAATTCAAATGTATTCTTTTTTTTTAATTTTTATTTTTAATTTTATTTTTTGTTTCAATTAAAAGCATCTATTTATGATTTGTGCATTTTGGATTCCAAAAACTTCTTGATGGGGAGCAACAACGGTGTTCTCAAGCTTTACACAACAATGGACTTTATCAAAGAAGGAGAATGGTAAAAGTTAAATTTATTTTTAATATTTTTAATTTTTATTTTTGTATAAGAATATTTTTTACAAATAAAAAATTTTAATATTTTACAAAAATAAAAAAATATTCTTAATTTGATTATTTTCATTGTTTCTTTATTTCTTTCTTTATTTTTTTTTATTAAAACATTTTCTTTTTTTTTTTGTATTTTTTTTCTTTAAATTGATTCATTTTTATAAAGGATTGACAAAGAAAAAATCATAGAGAAGGAACTCATTGCCCATGAAGAAGACGACACATTGTGGGTGCTCAGCGTCAACGAATACAACCAGATTTTCACCTCCTCTTCCGACATGGCCATTTGCTTTTGGGACTTGAAAACCAAGACCCTCATTCGTAAGTTTGACATGCCAAAGACTGTGCAGAGTGTTTGCATCTATGAAAACAAAATTTTTGCTGGTCTTGGTGGTTTCCAACCTCTTTTGTGTGTTTGGAATTTTCAACGTGTAATTATTTTTATTATATATTTTTATTTTTTATTTTTTATTTTATTTTTAAAATTTTTATTGTTTTTTTAATATTTTTCTTTTTATCTAATTCAATTTTATTTATTTTATAATTTTTGAATAAATTTGTTTATATTTTTATTTTTTATTTTTTATTTTATATTTTTTCATTTTTTCATTTTTTATTTTTTATTTTTTATTTTTTATTTTTTATTTTTTATTTTTTATTTTTTATTTTTTATTTTTTA
>JAMYWO010000004.1:320086-343665 GCA_024220525.1 Cochliopodium minus | reverse complement strand
TTTTTTGATTTTTTAATTTTAATACCTAAATCAGGATCCAAATTGTTGTGAACATAATTGTTCAGAGCAGTGTTTTTCCAAAGGTATGTGTGACATCAGCCTAGAGTATTTTTATTGATTTTGAGATTTTTAAAAAATTGTTTGGATTTTTTTATATTTTTATTTTTATTTTTTGTTTTTTTTATTTTAAGTTTTTATTTTATTTTTTATTTTTATTTTTTATTTTATTTTTTATTTTTTTATATTTTTATTTTTTTATTTTTATTTTTATTTTTATTTTTAATTTTTTATTTTTTATTTTTACTTTGTTGTCCGAAGAAGTTAATTAAATCGCTATTACGAGAATGATACCTACACAAATTGATGAATGAGAGTCTGTGTATGTTACGACTCAACTGTCTTCTTATTAACATCAAGTCCTGCCTGAATAAAAAAAAAAATTTTAAAAATTTGAGAATGATTTGAATTAAGACAAAATGAAATTGAAAAATAAAAAGTAAATCATTGTAATAAAAAATAAAAAATAAAATAAAAATAAAAAATAAAAATAAAAATAAAAAAAAAATAAAATAAAAATAAAAATATAGTATATATATTTTACATTAACACAATCTTTATCACCTCAGGTTTTGCACATTCTACCAAAATTTGTAAAGGCTTACTTCCACTTGTTACCACATTATCATTGTACAATTGTTCTTATGAGAAAAGGAAATATGTCAAAGAAAATACAACGTTCTTCAGAAAAAAGAGCTCATTTGAATCAATCCTTTTGCTTTCAATTCTATCAAATATTCTAATAAAAAAATCAAAATCAAAAAAAAAAAAATAAAAAAATAAAAATAAAAAAATAAAATAGAATTAAAATTAAAATTACTAAGAAATTTCTCGAACTTTTTCAATTTCAAAAGTTTGGCTGTTTTTCTGGATAAAGAATCTTCCTCGTTTAAATTTACTTTCGAAATAAATTTTTTAAAATTAATTCCAAAAAGAAAAAATAAAAAAAATGAAAATAAAAAAAAATGAAAATGGAAAAAAATAATAAAAGAAGTTTTACTTAATTCACAAATGGATTTAAAAATGGAAAAGTTGTCGTTCGAAATGGAATAAAACAAAGCATCTCTTCCACGAACATCAAACTGCGAAACATCAACTTTATGGTCCAAAAGATAGAGGGAGATTTCAACGTTATCAGTTCGACAAGTAGCGATGAAAAGAGTTTCTCCCGATTTTTTGTCTTTCGAGTGGATGTCACATCCTTTTTTGGAGATGAGGTATTCCAATTCCTTCACTGTTTTGTGTTTGCAGACAAAGTGTAGCATGGCATCTACTCCTTCTGTTTCTATCAGTTTTTCCAATGTTTTTTCTTCGATGTATTCCTTTTTTTAAAAAAATTAGT
Source organism: Cochliopodium minus (assembly GCA_024220525.1). Taxonomy (NCBI): domain Eukaryota; phylum Discosea; order Himatismenida; family Cochliopodiidae; genus Cochliopodium; species Cochliopodium minus. The sequence goes on along the minus strand of JAMYWO010000004.1, from coordinate 342,266 downwards.
ATTTTCATTCAAAATATTATTAACAAATTTCCAAATTGACATCAAACATTTCATAAAAAATTTAACTTTTTAAAAATTTTTTAAAAAAATGAATTTCTGATTATTTTTCCATCTTATTTTACAATTAATGTCTCATTTCAAATCTTTTGAATATAATAATTTCCAGTGAAAAATTTTTTTGCAGTAAAATTTTTTTTTTTTGATTTACTTTTGAATTTTTTTCGTAGGAAAGACCCATGATTTTTCCATCAATTCGTAAAAGAGTGGAGGTAAGCCAATTTAAGATGTTTTTGCAAAAATTTTTACTGGGAATCAAATCAAGTACCTCTTTATTTCTCGATTTGCATACTGTTTCACATTAATTGCAAAAAAATAAAATAAAAAAAAAAACTATTTAAAAATTTTAAAATAATACAATAAAATTAAAAAAATGAAAAATTTACGATTATAGATTGAATTTTCAAAATTAGTCACTCCTTGAATAGAAAATTTTAGCAATTTCTGTGTCACCTATCAAACAAGCAACTTCAAAGCATGTAAACATCAGCTCCTAAAACATTATAAAAATTAAGAAAAATCAACAAATAAATGAATAAATAAATGAATATAAGAATAAAAATATAGAAAATTTTAACTTTTCTGAATAAGTAATAATAAAATCAATAAACATCAATTTTTTTTCTAAGACCTTTTTCGATCAAATAATTTATTAGCGGAATGTTTTTGTTTTGTTGCTATTAGCAATCCTTTGGATGAGGTATTTTTGTTAATCGGAATGAGATTGTCGAATTTCTCTTCGTTGAATCCCTTGAGTGAACACTAACAAAATTCATCTTTTTTCTTCAAAAAGGTAGAAATGATTTCTTCACATAAAGTCTTGTGTTTTTCCTAATAATTTAAAATTTTTTTGGAAATATATAATTAAATTATATAATAGTTTATGGGATGTCCCATAAAAGGATATAATATAAGGATAATACATTTGATAAAATATTATCTTTTTTTGATCATTTGGGCTACCTTATCGCTTTTTTCTAGCATTTTGATTATTATGATCCAATGTCTCTTATTCAATACAAATATAAATCTGAAATTCTCCTGGATTTGATTGATGGAAATATCCCTTTCTGATTCCATCAATTCGACAATAAAATTATGAAGCACTTGATATTCTGGTTTATTATAGCTATGATAACTTTTTATCTAAAAGTTTTTAAAGAGCTAATAAATTATTTAATATTGTGTTTTTATACATCGATCAATTCAAATCCTGTTTCCGATTGATCAGTTTCCATTTTTTATTTTTAAAATCATGTGCAGAAACAACAAACATTTTTTAAAAATATGATTGAAAGATGGAGAAATAAGTTTAAATGACTCAATCAATCTCTTTTTTTTTGTTTAATGAAAAACAATCAAAAAAAAAAAAAATTTTTGATAAAAATGAGTCATGATGAATTTTAAAACAGTTTAATTAAACTCAGAATTGTGAATTAAAATTAATTCCATGAAAAAATTTTTGTGTTTTTTTATTTAAAGTTTAGTTTTTTTTGGAGTTTAATTTGACAAAGGTTTTTAAAAAGTGATGAAAAGAAAAATAAAAACAACTTTTCAATATTTATTGTTCTCGATTTTGGCCTGGAGAGACTTCATGACAACGCCAGCAAACTGATCGACTTTACAAGAAGATTGGATGAAAGGATGGCTAAGAAGTTGAGAAGCAGTGTAACGTCTGAGGGGGTCGATGTCGAGAGACTTCTCCTTAAAATCCAAAAACTCCTTGGACCACTTGTCCTCTTTGAGAGCGGGGATCCCTTCGGTGGTGATCAAAAAAATGGCTTTGAGAGGAGGAAAGTTGAGATAAGGAGGTTCCCCTAATTTTTTTTTGAAAATTTAAAATTAATTCAACTAATTTTTTTTATTTTTATTTTTATTTTTATTTTTATTTTTATTTTTATTTTTATTTTTATTTTTATTTGAAAATTTAATTTTCTTTTTACCTTCAGCACATTCGTAAATACAAGTGATACCCATTGCCCAAATATCTACAGAATAATCATAATCCAAACCTCTGATGAGTTCAGGAGCCATCCAATACTTTTTTTTTTGGCCAAAAAAAAAATAATTAAAAATGAAAAAATAGTCAAAAATAAAATAATTAAAAATAAAAAAAATAATTAAAAATAAAAAAAATTAATCCAAAATAGATTTACGGGAGTTCCAATAACAGTATTTCTCCTTTTTCTCAGATCGTCTAACTGGACAGTGTAACCAAAATCCGCAATTTTGACCTCACCCTTCAAAGAGATCAAAATGTTGTCGCTCTTTATGTCTAAATTATAAAAAAAAAAAATTGAAATTTGAAATAAAAAATAAATAGATAAAAAAAAAATATATAATAAAAAAATAAAAATATAAAAAAAATAAAGGAGAAATAAAAATTAAAAAATAAAAAATGAAAATAAAAATTTGTAAAAAAATTACCTCTGTGTATTCTCATCATGGAGTGCAAATAGTTCAAACCTTCTAATGTACACTTGGAAATGAAAGCAATGGAACTTTCGGAGAGGGGCTCCAGTTTTTTGTAATCGAGCAGGTCAGTGAGACAACCTGTCATGTATTCCATTATCACTATGTAATAGTTCTCAGCAATGAAAGAAGCAATGTATTGGACGATTCCTAAAATATTTTAGTTAAAAATTAAAAAATAAAAAAATAAAAAATAAAAAATAAATAAAAAATGAATAAAAATAAAAATAAAAATTAAATTAAAAAATTAAAAAATAAAAAAAAATAAAAAAAAATTAATAAATTAATAAAATAAATAAAATAAAATAAAATATGAAATAAAAAATAAATTAAAATAAAATCCTAAAATAATAAAATAAAAATATGTAAATAATGAAAATGAATTTAAAAAGAAACCAGGATGCTTAAGAGAGTACATGATATCTATTTCTGTCTCTATCATTTCAGGAGTGTTATCAGTGTCTTCACCAGTAAGCTCCCTATANATTTAATTTATTTAATTTATTTAATTTATTTAATTTATTTAATTTATTTAATTTATTTAATTTATTTAATTTATTTATTTTATTTTATTTATTTAATTTAACACATTTTTTTTTGATTTATTATTTTAAACCAAGGTTTTTGGCTGAAATCTTGAAAAGAAACGAGCATTTGATAGAACCCATTTTGTTAACAAACAACTCAGTTAACTCCCTTTTAAAGCGAAAATTTTCGAAAAAAGTATGTTTGTTGGAGGTATAAAAAAAATTCAAACCAAATTTCTTTAAAAAAAAAATTGAATCAATAAAATTAAAAATACAAAAAATTTTTTAAAAAATAAAACAAAAAATTTTTAGGTGATGGAAACGATGTTTTGCAGTTACACAACGTCAACAAGATTTATAGACGCGATGTGCCAATTTTTCACGGTAGTGATAAAAAAAGAACAGATTGCAAAAAAGTTGGTGAAAACAAACATAGTGGGCTCGATTCCCTACCTTGTCTGTTTGCCCCACCTCGGTAACTCCCCCCGCTCTTTTTTACTTTCTTTGGTTTCCATGCGTTGTGTTGTTGAGGATGTTTTGAAATTTATTGGCAAACTCATTTATAGATGTCTTTGTGGTAAAAATAAAAATAAAATTATTTAAATTATTTCAATTTTAGATCATAATTTCATTTTTAAGAATTTTTAAATCTTCATTTCTACACCATTTATTTTATTTTTTTATTTTATTATAAATAATTTCCATTTTTTTTTGAAATAAAAAATAGCAAAAACAGTGGACAGAGTTCATTTTTTTGTGAAAACAGAAATGATTTGCAAATCTAAAACGGTGGAAATGATTACGATATTAAGTGAAATCTACGCGTACCGAATGTCTTGTTTCCGAGAAAAAGCAGTGAGTCCTGTCGTTGACAAAATCTACAACAAGATCATGCATCGTTCCAGACATGTCTTTCATGATTCTTCCATTTGTTTGGAGGAGAAGGTTAATCAGCAGAAACTCGCCATTCGTACTAAGAATTTGGGCAACAAAAAATTTCAACAAAAAAATTACCAAAGGGCAATCCAAATATACAAGCAATCCCTCATCGTAAAATTTTTGAAATAAACAACTTTTTTATTTTTATTTTTTGTTTTTTATTTTTGAAAAAGAAATTACCACTTGGTGCTTTGGAAGATTGCGTTCTCATTTGGAGTAACATAGCGGAGACTTATTTGAGACTGGAAAGTTATTGCAAAGCCGCGTTCAGTTGTTTGACAGCCATTTCACTGGATCCTTCTCATGTGAAAACTCTTTTTCGACTTGCAAAGGCGTTCAAAGATAACAAAGAGTATATCACTGTTTCTGCTCTTTATGGCAAACTTATTAGTGACAACGATCAAGAGTTTTCCAAGAAATTGTGCAATAATCTCATTTATGAAAATGTTGGTGGTTGTGTCGATTATTCTCTCAAATAACAAAAAAAAAAAAAATTTCTTTTTGAAAACTTTTATTTTAGACTATAATAAAAACTTAAATAAAATTTCACTACTAATTCGTTAAATTGTTTTGTATCAATGTTCATTTCAAAATTTTCTTTTCCTTTTTCGTAAATCATTTTGGTATTGTTGTATCTTTCTTTACAAATCTCCCTTGCTTTTTCAAAGCTTATTTTCTTGAGTTTTATCTCTTCACAACACTTTGAAAGTTCTTCATCTTTGACCAAAAGACAAGGTAATCCATTTTCAATCAAATTTTCTACCTCATACAACAACCTAAGAACACAAGATATTGGCTTGAAGCAGTTGTTAACTTTAAAAGAAGAAAGAAACTCTTTTTCAGCAAGATCCCAGTAAGAAAAAAGAGAAGTTCTGGTGCATAAAGGAGAGAAACTATTGAAAGACTCATAAAAAGACATCCATTGAGGACTTTGATAACAAAGTTGGGGAAAAAGTTTAAAACAAAACATCATCTCAGAAATCCTGTTGTTCCCATTCACCAAATTGTTACAAAAGTGGCTGAATTCGATCAAAGTGGCGCCCTTGTTCTTGATAAAGCATCTGTCTTTAGAATAAGAAAGAAAAGGGGGATGATCACTCAAAATTAAAGGGTATCTCAAACTTCTGTCTTTCAAAATTTTGACCTTTAATTCAAGAGGCAATAAAAAAATACCAAAATAATCTTTTTTGTTGCTATCTTTTTTGTCATAGTGCAAAAGAGAGCCTGAAGGACAAAGACACAACAAATACCCTTCTATTTTTTGCTGTTTCAAAACATTCTCTCCTATTTTCTTCAATTCTTCATTTTCTTTGTCTGTGTTTTGAATATTATTGAAAATTGTCTCTTTGAAATTTCTTTCTACCAACTGCTTTTTTCTAATTTCTTTAATCACTAAATTAACTTTTAAAAAAATAATTGAAATAAAAATGTTTTAGAAAATAATATTTTAAAAAATTATTGTGAAAAATATCCTATTCTTTCAATATTTTATTTTTTACAATTTATTTCATTTTATTTTATTTTATTGCCTTTAAAACAAAATTGATTTTTATTTTATTTTTAATAATTTTTAAAACATTTTAAAAATAAAATTTAAAATACCCTTTTCAACATCTTCAATGTCCAATAAAGAGGAAGTTTTGAGAAGGGAAGAAACATTATTGTGAAGATCATTCAATTTAGTTTTCAAATCATTTTCAGTGAAGAGCATGTTTCTGATCTCCATCATAAACTTCCTCTTCTCATTTTCTTCTGTGTAACGAATGATGGGTCTCAAGTTTTTCAAAAGACTCTCTGCCTCATACAACATTCTGAATCCATGGTAATAGTGTTTGAATATTTGAACCTAATTGATTAGAAATGATTTTTTATTTTATTTTTTTCTGTTTTTTTTATTTTTTTAAAATTAAGTTCAATTTATATTTTCATTTTATTTTTATTATCTATAATTTTTTTTCAATTTCTAAAGAAATTTTAATTTATTTTTATTTTTATTTTTATTTTATTTTATTTTTAAAATTTTGTTTTTTTTATATTTTTCTTTTTATCTTCAATTTTAATTTATTTTATAAATTTTGAATAAATGAAGTCTCCTTAAACAATACAATCATATTTTCTTGATTAAAATGTTTTTGAATTAATATTTAATTATTTTTTTATTTTATTTTTGATTTTTTATTTTTATTTTTAGTTTTTATTTTTATTATTTATTTTTTTATTTTTTATTTTTTATTTTTTATTTTTATTTTTATTTTTTATTTTTTATTTTATTTTATTTTTTATTTTTTTATTTTTTTTTTATTTTTATTTTTTATTTTATTTTTTTTTTATTTTTTATTTTTATTTTATTTTTTATTTTTTATTTTTTATTTTTATTTTTATTTTTTATTTTTTATTTTTTTACTTGAAAATTGATCCTTCCTAATTTTCTTTTCGATTCTTTTAAGTTTCTCATTCATGTCTTTGACATATTTATGACACTCTCCTTGCTCACAAACGAAGATCTTTCCTTTATCAAGATCTCCCATTCTGGGGAAATATAACAATACTCATCTGTTTGTGGATCCTAATTTATTTCATTTTTATTTTTTTATTTTTATTTTTTTATTTTTTTTTGATTTTTTTTTTTTAAATTTTAAATTTTTTTAAGAATTAAATAATTTTTTAATGATTTTTTGATTATTTTTTTGATTTAGTTTCATCCTTGTCAATAAAGTTTTGTTTTTTATTTTTTTATTTTACCATAAACAGAGTTTCAAATGCCTTCGGCTCAGACCACGTTATCTTGTGAAGAAAAGTGGATATCTCGTAAATCAAAATATCACATTTCATCTCCTCTGTAACAGAAACACTAAAACATATTCCAAAAAAAATCAATAAAAAAAATAATTTAAGGTAGAAAGAAAGTGATTGATGAACTATCAATGGAATGGATAAGAATAATTTCTGATAATTATCTCAATTTTTTTTTTCTCTGAAATTTTTTTTTTTTTTTTATATTTCAAATATAAAAAAGGATAACCCCCTTTCTACTATGGTATATTTTTTATCTTCAATGATGGAGAAGACGTAATCTAGGGGTGCCAAATATACTGCAACTATATCATAATCGCTGTGTTCGTTGTGAAGATTATAGCTGTGGGATCCTCCCAGGCAGCAGAAGATGATTTTGGGTTGATTAATGCCCTTTTTAAGAAGATATGATTCAACTATCGCTTTGATCCCTTCTTTATTCATTTCAAATTTTGAATCCATTTTTTTTTTTGAAATTATTTTCTTTGTATATTGAAATGGATGAGTAAATTATTGATTTATTAATATTTTCAAATAAAAAATTTGAATTAGATGGATAAAGAAGAAAAAATCTCATTTTTGGAAGACCAAAAAAAGCAAAACACAAGAACCTCTATTATTTGCTTGTTATTTACTGTAATCTTGCTCTCAGTGGGAATTTCTTTAGGAATAGTATATAGCAAAGGTGAAAATTAAATAGGATTAAAAATCCTATTTCCTTTTTAACAACTGATTCATTGAAATTTAATATAATTTACATATTTCTCCACAAAAAATTAAAATTTATATATTTTTTTTAGTTCAATGTACAGATGTATGTGGCAAAGGATGTATATGGAACCAAACAGAATACCAATGTTGTACAGATTCTTTCCAACATTATATATGCGATATACATTCCACTTGTTGTGGAGGTAAATTAAAATCATTTCAAATTCAATAGGGGTCTTCAATTAACATGGATTGATAATTCCTATTATACCTTGAAATAAAAAAAATTATAAATTTGATTAATATGTTTTTTATTTTTAGGTACTTGCGCTCCTCAAAACTCCTCTATCTGTTGCAACAATGATCCAGATAATGTTCCTTATAAATGTGGATTGGGAGATAGTTGTTGCATGGGACAATGTGCAAAGAATACAAGCACATGTTGCAGTGATTCCAACAGCCCATATATTTGTAATAATGGTAAAATAAATTTCATATATTTGAGAGATCTGAAAAGAGAAATTTCAATAGAAAATGGAAACTTTCAAAAATAGAATAATGGTTAATTAATTTCTATTAATAGGATCTACTTGTTGTGGAGGTGCTTGTATCTTTGATAATTACAAATGTTGTAACGATACGAAACAATATATCTGTAATAGTGGGTAAACAAAAAAATTAAAATTAATAAAAAATCAATAAAAAATTATTAAATAAAAATTATTAAATAAAAAAATTCTTTTTACAGATCAGAATGTTGTTCAGGGTCTTGTTGTCAACAAAGCGAAGCAACATCTTGCTGTCCTAAGTGTCCAAAGAGTTCATCTTCTTTCTGCTGTAACAGTGCTGCTGACTGTAGTTGCGACACAGACACCCAAACGAACTGCTGTTTGTTTAACAACACTTGTGTTCCTTCATTCGATCAATCACATTATAAAAATATTTATTATCCTATCCTCAAGCATTAATTCAATTAAACTTTATTTTTATTACTAAAATAAATTTTATTAATTTTTTTTAAATTTATTATTTTATTATTATTATTTTCAAAAAAAAATAAAAAAAATAAAGTTTGATAAAAAAATGGGTTGTTTGAAAATTGTGGTGGAATTGAAAGTTTCTGAAATTTTTTTTTTTAATTTTGAATTTTAATATTCAAAGGAGTCACAGCAATGAATCTGAGGATGATGTGGATGATGGGTTTTGGCAATCTTAGTTTGGAGTTTACTGAGAAGATTTTCAAACAATGCAAAACAGTGAGGATGTTCTTCTTGAAAGAATCAGGATACAATCTGAAAAAGGAAGTATTGAAGATAATTCCGCCATTGTTGTAAGAGTCGAACAAAGAAAGAATCTTTTTATTTTCCCTCATGTTTTTGCAGCAATCATACGAGCTGCCTTCTCCGTGCTTGTAATAAAGATCAAAATACTTGTGTTTTTTGTTTATATCGGTTCCGTGTATCAGCATTAGCATTACTGTAAAAAAAACAATTATTTTTTAAAAGTAAAAAAAATAGAATTTTTATTCAAGAAAAACAATAATTGTTTTAATTAAAAAAAAATAAAATTTTTATTAAATAAAAAGAAGTTATAAATTTTTTTTACTGTCATCAAGAATTCTATCCCTTTCTTGTTCACTGCTATCTTTATACTTTAAAAGAATTTTCATTAATATGGGCATGCTACTAATGGGATGTTCCAAAGCGTCAGGGTCCGCTTTATTTTCCAAGAGAAGCTTGATCAGTTTGGTTTGGGGTACAGTGTCCGTTCTAAGATAGACAGAGGTCACATATCTGAACAAAACAAATTTATTCACGTCTGATTTTAGCTCGATAAATTTTTTGATAAGATCTTTTTTTTTTAAAAAAATAATAAATAAATTATTTTTTTGATTTTTTTTGATTTTTTAATTTTAATACCTAAATCAGGATCCAAATTGTTGTGAACATAATTGTTCAGAGCAGTGTTTTTTCCAAAGGTATGTGTGACATCAGCCTAGAGTATTTTTATTGATTTTGAGATTTTTAAAAAAATTGTTTGGATTTTTATATTTTTATTTTTATTTTTTGTTTTTTGTCATTTTTTTAAGTTTTTATTTTATTTTTTATTTTTTATTTTTTATTTTTTATTTTTTATTTTTTATATTTTTTATTTTTTATTTTTTATTTTTTATTTTTTATATTTTTCATGTTTTTAGGACCAGATTTTTATGAAGATGCAGTTTTGAATTTCGTTTTAAACAAGTCTGAATCAGAGCAACAGATCCAATTTATTCACGATAACGTATCTGACTCCAACAAGTCTCAAGTCACCCCAATCATACAAGACAACTGGTATTAAAACATTTTTTTTTTAAAATTATATTAAAAATAAATTATTTTTTTTTTTCAAAAAGGAAAATTTTTTTCGATCATAGAATGAAAGTAATTACTTTTTGGTTTCAAGTATTTTTTTAAATTTAGTTTTTATTTGTTAGGCAAGAACAACCCAATGCGCTATTTATTATGGACATTATGTCAGTTTGAAAAGGTTATCAACTCTCAGAGGAAAAATTCCAATTACTGTTCAACGTTTAAATTTTTTTGATTTTTTTATTTATTTGATTTTTTAACTTTAATTAAGTGTCAAAAGAAGACAATTTCCATAAAATTGAACATCAAAACTGGTTGGTCAATGAATTGAAAGCAAATAAAGTAGAACTTGGAGGATGTACTGATCATCTCGATGCCCTTTTCATAAAAGTTAAAGAGATGGCTCAATACATCAGTAATAACACAAAGTCTCTTGTCAAAAATTAATTTATTTTGATTTATTTTTTAAAATTTTGTTTGGCTTTGATTAAACAAATAAAAATTGTGAAAAACACATTTTTTTTTTTTTATTTTTTTTTTAATATAAATAATACATTTTTTTTTTAAATATTCGAGATGGAGGTACACAAATTGATGGCCTTGATCAACTTTTCCTTGAGAATACCAGAATTGGAATAATGAGGCAAATCAAGCTGAAAGAAACAAGTATGAGAAGTAGGAAGATAAAGATCGTTGACCTGAGCCAAGTTGAGAATGAACTTGGGGTAGAAATGAGAAGGGTTAGGAAGGGTGCTACGACCCCAAACAAAACGGATGAAATTAATCCTCTCCTTCTGATCGAACGACTCGAGAAGCTCCCAAAAATCTTTGACGATGGAAAGAGAAGGATCACAATTAGTATATACAGTGTTGTTCTTAAGAAGAGAAACAGAAATAAAACCCTTGCCACACACCATCTCTTCTAATTGCTTCCAAGTGTACAAAAAGAGAAGTTTGAGAGGGATGATGGTGTTGAAACCTTTTTTGATAGCTTCGATGGGTTTGTCATACTCGTGAAGCTTGTAGTCGATGATCTCTTGAGCGTACTGTTTCTTTTCTTTCCACGTGACGAGCGTCTTGGATCCTCTTTCCCTCAGATCGATCGTTTTTCCGTCCACTGTTTGGGTGGTCCAGCAGTAGCCGATTTTGGACTGGAAGTTGCTTTCGTTGATTCCTGGTATTTCGTCTGATATCAGATAATTCACTCCTACAAAATCAAGGGGATTAAAATAAGAGAAAAAAATAGGTAAAATTAAAATAACAAAATAAAAATTATAAAAAAAATTAAAATAAAAAATAAAAAAGTTAAAATAATTATTTACCTTTTACTGAGAGGTAATCAATCTGTTCCAAGTCACTCATGTCAGGTTTGATTCCAACAAAAATTTTCCAAAAGAGAGAAGGGAAAGAAACAGAGATGAGCTCGTTGGTACGGATGGCAATGCCCATCATCTTCCCCACAAACTCAAAGTGAGCGAGGGAACCTTGGGGGTTGGGGACGATCAAGTCGCGGCCTGATCCTACTTGATCTGTCGCGTTGGGGCACTTGATGAAAAGGGACTTCATGTAGTTCTCCCATTCGTTGCAGATTTCCGAGAGTGAGTCTCTGAACACTCCTCCGTAGTCTTATAATAAAGTTTTTTTGTTTAAAAAAAGGGACAAAAAATTTTAATTAAAAATATTGAGTTATTTCTTTTAAAATGAAAAGTTTTAAATGAATTCTTTGAAGATTTAAATAAAAACTAAAATAAAAATAAAAAAATTTAAAAAATAAATAAAAAATAAATAATAAAAAATAATAAAAATAATAGAAAAAATTGTGATAAAATTTTTACCAATTCCACTTTCTCCTACAAAGGTAACGGTCCAAGGTTGTTTGGGAGATCTCAAGACTTTGGGATCGATTTCACAGATTTGCTTGTAGGTCTGCAAGAAGACAGAGACCTCGTACTCCTCGCTGAGCTTGTTGGAGTTCCTCTCTTGGACGGCTTTGTGGCGGTCGAGGAAGATCTTGGGAGGGTTGCCACTGTAGCCAGAACGAGAGAAGAAGGTCTGTAAGATGCGGTTTTTGGCGCTAAGGAGAATAAGGTGAGAGAATTGAGAGATTTTCTTTGCTAAGCTCCATTCATATGTTTCGAGAGAGAGATCGACGAAGGAGAAGATGTAGAGGAGCTGGATGTTGAGGTCTATGAGGGTGATGGCTCTGAGATGGATCGCTTCGGAGGTTCCCAGACTTTCTAGGAGACTATTGAGCTTGGAGGTTTTGTAGCGGAGGACGGTGGGGTCGTCGATGCACTTGGATTCGCAAAACTCGTCGATGCTGGTGATGAGTTCCAAGTCTTTTTCCTTGCTGAGGTTTTGCTCTTTGACGATGTTGGTGAGTTTGTCTTTGGATTTGAGGATGAAGTTTATGAGAAATTCTTCTTGAGGGACGTGAGTGAGGGAGTACTTGTAACCCCAGTACTCTTCGAGAGGATAAAGGATCGGAATTAAGTATTCGGGACCTTGTGCCAAGTTCTTTTTGCATTTGAGGAAGACATGGGAAGGGTCGTGCTTGTTCAAATCGAAACAAGAGGAACAGAGAGAGTAGTCTTCAGGGCAATTGGAACATTTGTATTTGGGTCCTTCTTTTTTTTCTTTGCAGGCTTTGCACTCAAATTGTTCGATAGGGGCGCTGTTGTGTTCGTACAACAACGGCAACTTTCTGATTTTCTTGCTTTGATTGTGTGGCAGGCTACGTTTGAGTACCAAGAAGGTGTGGTCTTCATTGTGGATTCCCTTACTTTCGCAATTAGAACACAAAATAAAGTCACAGTTGGCACAACGAAACAAAATGTCAGTGGTGGGCGTTTTGTTGCAATAGTAGCACTCGGCTTCGTGGAAAACACCAACTCCTGTGAGTCTTGGTTGGAATTGCAAGTACAACTTTTGAATGTTTTTGAAAGAAAGGATCGGATTGTGTTTGTTGAATTTCCCCAAAATTTCAGATCCATCTTCGTGTTTGGAAAAGTACAAGGTAGCATTGGAATCGATGGCGCTTTTCCTAGAAAACTTGACTATAATCTCCTTTGAATTCGGCATGTTTATTTCCTTTTTCTCTTCCGTCTCTTTATAAGGATGATCACTCTCTGTCTTGATGAAAACTCTGTTCTTGAACTCTGCCCAACTCTTGTAGAAAACGAGTATAGAAGGAATGTTAGTGTTCATGAAAGATTCCAGGTTGTCGTTGATATGTTCTATTCTTTCCAACACACCCATTTCTTTGTGTTGCTTTGGAAAGTTTTCTTTCTTCTCGAGTAACTTGAATGGATCTTTGAGAAATCTGTCTTTCTTTGTGTTTTTGATTGCCAAGGTGAGTTCGATGAGTCTGTTGATCATGTTGTTGGGTTTCATGTTCTTTACTTCCAAGTTGGATATCTTCTTCTCCACATACTCATTGATCAAGTTCAATTGTCTTCTTTTCTCGTCTTTGGGCAAGCCAAACTTTCTGATGATGTTCGTGAGGAATATGATGAGTTTCTTTTTTCCAAATGGAGATTCAATGAGATAATCCAAGATCTTCTCGTAGATGAATTGATAATGATTGTTTTTGATGTGATCAGGGCATTTCTCAATCAAAACATCCAAGATCCAAATGCTTAGCTGAAGATAGGTTTGAGAATTGTTGGTTTCTTTTTGAGAGTTGAGATTTTCCATGTCTAGTTTGAGACCATCATTATCGACGATGAATCCACAATTGAAATTGGATTTTGCAGATTTCTTTAGGTAATTGATTGCAGCTTCAGAGAATTGATCAACAATTTTTTTATCCTTCAACGAGAATTCGATTTGTTTCTTGAGAACATTCAAGATGGATTCTTGGTCATTTCTCTTTGTTTCATCTGATGAAAAGATGAGTTCCAAAACGTTGATGAATTGTTCGAAGCCTCCCAAAGAAGAGATGGAAATAGGAATGCTCGATGGCCAGTTCGACAACAAAGTCAAGGCAGCAAACTTGGAGTAATAGATGTTGCCGAGCATCTCGTTGATTTCGCTCATTTGTTCGAGCAAAGGATCTCCCACAACAGAGTGATCTGTATAGTTGGATGAAGATTTGAGCTGACTTGTGTGATACCAAGAGGAAACAACAATTGAAAGATCATTAAAAGCATGCACAATCAAAACTTCACTTTTGGGTTTGTCAATGTCGAGCACAACACCATATTTCCCTAGTGAAGGATTAATCTCTGAAGGCCAGTCTTGAAACTTCTTTTGGGGTTCGATGCTAAAATACATTCCGATTTTTATTTGCTCAATATTGAAACTTTGCCTTGTTTGTTTAGAAAAATTGACGGTCTGTTTGCTATCGACGTTGGAGTTGATCTCATCAATGTTTTCATCAAAATTGGAAATTTCTTTGAACCAATTTTCTTCATCAGAGCTTTCATCACTCAATTCCAAATCAATTTCCTTTCTATTATTTTCTATAGTGTTATTAATATTGTTGTGGTTGTTATTGTGCATTATGTTGTTGTGATTGTTATTATTGTGAATTATGTTGTTGTGGTTGTTATTGGGGGTTATGATATTGTTGTTCTTTGCGATATTGTTGTTATTGAGGAAACTTTTGCTCACTATGTGTACTGGTGAATCTTTCTTGATGTTGTTGGCTCCCTTTCTCTCAAGCAACATCTTCTGGAAGTCCATTCCACTAAAATTAACTTTGGAATTTCCATTATCACTCTCCAGTTCTTCCCACTTTTTCTCAAAACTTATCTTGGTGTTGGGAGGGCTCAAAGACGAACTCTTGGTACCAATGGTAGGGCGAGTTATCGTGTTAACTGTCTTTACTGGAGTATTAGGAGTGTATTTAGTTATTTGTGGGGGTTTCTTGTCGTTGGTCTCACTTTTGAGTAAGTCGATGAGCATCTCTGAAAATTTGAATCTGAATGGATCTTGACCAAAATTGATGGTAATTCTGGCACCATATTCTGCCATACCTATTGCAACGTAGAACTGTCCGTTCACATTCTTGTAGGCGTTTCCCAAGTGGATTCCGTTTTTAGTGAAGAAGATTTTACCTTCAGATTTTATCCAACAACATCCAACTACATCTCCCTTTCCATAAGATGCACCATAATCTTGAGCTCCAGACTTTTTGCTCGATTTCTTTCCATCAACAGAAAAGTATCCAAATCCACTATCAATTCCGGGCATTGAGGCATGTTGATCGCTGCTTGGGAGCAAACCAATCGAAATTCCTCCACTTTGTTTTCTTCCTTCTTCTTTTATGATTACTTCAAAATAAAAAGCAGGTATTGCAGATGGAATGGTGACTGATCTGAGGATTGCAACTTCTCCAGCCTTACACAAGCAAGAGCAAGTTCTAGTATCATTTTCATCAAAAGAAACTTTGTTGTTGTTGTCATTGAGAAGTTTGTAGGGCAATGGAAAAGGTAGTTTTCTCAAAAAGTTGAAGGGGATCTTTTCTGCTTGGAGGATATTATCTGAAAATGAAGATCTCTTTGATCTGAAGGAAAGAACTTTCTTTCTTTCTACTCCTGCGTATCCATCGAGATATCTATCTTTCAATTTCAACATTTTGTTTTCCAAAGTTGAACAGTTCAAGTACTCTCCAAGTGCGGCAGTGTTAGAAAGGGTAACCAAGTTTTTGAACAAGCCAAACTCGATGAATTGCTTTGGATCAGTGAACATGATGGAGAGAGATTTCATCGCAAGAGTTTTTATCATTCCTTCAAGATATTGATCTTGATAACTGTGATTCTTTTCTTCATCTTCTTTTTCCTCTTTAAAGAAGTATTGGTAGCAATTCCCGACAATATCATTGGTGAGTTTGAAAGCCTGGGGATCTGGTGGGAACTCTTGCACAACTTCAATTTTATCTACATCTATAAGAGTTGGTTCTTGCTTGTGTTGATCTGTAACTGAAACATCAAAAACAATAGATGCATGATGTGATTGCAAATCTATATCAACAACTACCCCACTTTTTTTTCTTCTATCTTTGACTAAGACAGCAACTCTACCTCCGACCCTCAAACTATCTCCTGATCCTATCAAAGAGAAACATCCGATTAGATTGAGAATATCTTCCTTGTTAGAATTGCTCAAATCTTTAAGAACAATCGAGGTTTTCTCGACTAATGTTTGATGCATGAACTGCCAGATCTTTTCTTTCCAATAATCGTAAGTCAACAAGATTCTCAAAAGCACAATTGATTCCATAGAAAAAGAAACTTTATCCAAGGGAGTTTCCCAATGAGCTATCCCCATGATTTCATCAAATGAATTGATTTTGGACTTGGATGGATTTTTTTGTGCGAATTGCTTTGAAAAGGTTTCGGTCAAGTAATGTGCATTTCCAATGATTTGAAAGAGAGAATAAATGATTGATTTGTTGTTATCGAGAATTCCATTGACTTCCTTTGGTTCGACCAATGGCAAGATTTTTCTGCATAAACGAAATACAAGTCTCCTGATTCTGTCAGAACCAAGCTTCAAGAATACAAGCAAGTTTCTCAAGTAAAAGAGAGAGGAGACATAAATTTGACAAGTTTTTTGTTCACAAGCGATAACGAGGATACACAATATCTCGAAGACATACTTTTCATGCTCATAAAAAACTTCGTACTCTTCTTTTGTGTATTTCATAAAGTATTCAGAACTTTTTTCCAACTCGGAAAAGATGATATCCAATAAAGACTCTTGCAAACCGTCTAGTTTTAAAGAAGCAGAGCTTATACACTTGATAGCCAAATAACGAAAGACATTCCAAGATGTGGTGCGGATAGATCTAATGTTTTCTTGTGGTTCTACAACTATCTTCTTGTAGAGTTCCTCTGTTAGTTTCCTTCTCAAAAAGTTGGATTCGCTTGATTTCTTTTGGGCTTGTACAAAACTAGATACATTAAAGTTTGTAACAATATTTTGTTGATGAGGCGACATGTGTCTCTTTAAAATCGCAAAGATACCCACACTGTGCAAAAAAGAATGATCAGATGGATCATAATCGATCGACCAAGCATCCATGATCAGATATTTCAAGTTATCATCGCTTGTTTTGTTCATTGTGGTAGCTAAATGTTGGAGAAGTTTCGAAGATCCGTCTTTCAGGTTTTGCTGTAAGAGATTGCCACATCCTTCGATATTCTTGGTGTAATGTGAGGAATAACTGGAAAAATACATTAGTATATCTTGCTTGCAGGAAAGAAAAGATGTGCATTGGAGCAATTGGAGAACGATAGACAAAGATATAACTCTATTCGATGCACGATTTTTTCTCTTAAGGATCAGTTTTTTGATAACATTGATAGAGTATTCTTTGTTGAACAGAAAGTAGACCAAAGCGTTTTCAGTCTCTAACAACTTTGATTCTTCCTTTCTGATTCCCTTTTGTTCATAGTGATTTTTGAGCGCAACGATTGCAGAGTTTTTAAGGTTTTTTCTCGTTCCTTTCTCTTTTTCCTCTGATACAACCTTGTCCATATTTGTTTTTCCCAAACCAGTTTCGATAGAAAAGGTTCTCAGGATAATCCATCTAGGAGAAACGTAATCTACTTGGGAATTGGTTCTGTTTCTTTGATTATCTCTGATCTCGTTGATTGGAATGTTGATGTTTTCGATCAAAAACAAACACTTTTCGATGATTGTGTTTACAAATTGGCGAAATTCTAGATTTTGTTCATTAATTTTGATGTTTTGTCTGTTTTGAACCTTCAATCTTCGAAGTGGATCTTTGACTTGTTTGGTGCAAATTAGAAGAATGTGAGACAACCACTTTGGAAGTTCTTGACTATCTTTCATTTGATCTTCGGGTAATTTCAAGTTTTTGTGAGCTTCTCTTTGTTTTTGTAAAGAAGAAAATGATTTGCAGAGTTGGATGGTTTCTTTGAGGAAATTTCTTTGTTTGATCATGGCAATGACCGACAATCTGAAAGCAGAATCAATGAGTTTGTCTTCTTCCATGTCGAGTTGAGGTACTCTAATTTCAAACTTATTCTTATTCAAGTCGTTTTGCTTGTTGGTAATTTCTTGGATGTACTCGAAAAGGAAAAAGCCCAATCCACTTTTAGAAACAAGTTGATCTAAAAACTTTTTATGTTCAAAGTTTTGTTCAGATATACTTCCAGAGAAAACAGGCAACTTCAACAAGTTGGAATACTGTATTTCTTCAGGATCTTCATCTTGATGTGTTTTAGATATTGAAATGGTGGCTAATTTTCCTGTCAACAAAGCAATGAGTTTTTCAATGTGGAGAAGCCAGTGCAAATTGGTTTCCTCTGTTCCTTCTGAATAGTTCTTTAGATACTTTTCTTCACTTTCTTTCACGACAGGGAAAAGTAAATTGAGTTGGTCTACACATTGCAAGAACTTTACAAGTACCTTAAGAATCGAGTTGATATTACTCTCTTGGAAAGAGTAAGAAAACATGGCAGATAAAAGAATAGGCACAAGTGTTCCAACGAAAGAAGTATTCAAGATTTTTTCGATTGAGTCTAACAAAATGTTTTCGTTGACTGGTCCTTTATTGTTATCTTTGTCTTTTTCTTGGTGGCTCTCTTTTTCCTTCAAAATATTCAAGCTCTCGTTGATCAAATCTGTTGAGGCCACAAAAATCATGCACAAGTAATTACAAAACAAAGATTCGATATTAGATTCTTTGATTTCTGATACTTTGGAAAGGATAGTCCTTTGAACGAGCTTGAGAATTTTGTTAGCATTGTAAGTCAAGGTCGGGGTAACGTGCAACCAAACATTACACAATTTGAGAGCTTTTATTACTTCGTCCTTACTCGAGTTCAAGATGACTTTAATGAAATGGATGCAATATTTCAAGTGGAGCTCTACCTTGGGAGAATTAAGTCTTTCAGAATTCAAAAAGAAAGGGATGATGTTCTTTTCTTGGAGGATAGAAATGATAGATCTGATGAAATACTGGTTGGGGCTGTGATCTGTCATAAAAAGAGCAAGGATAAACTCTGAAACAGAAGAGGATTTCTTGATGAAGAATTCTATTCCGTGTACAAATGTCTCTGCAGAAGTTTCAAGGATATTTTTAGAGAGTTGGGGATCTTCTTTGTAAAAGCCTTGTGACAATGTAACAATCTGATACAAACACTTTTGGAGCTCATAAAATATAACTTGTGATTTATTTCCTCTTGTTACTTCTTGGATGATGTCGTTTAAATTTGAAGGAAAAGGATTGGGAGTGTTTTTTTTGTCTAAACTTTTGATTTTCTTTTGAGAATTAACCTGATCTTTCATCTGACCAACATTTATTGCATTTCTCAAAGATCCTTTTGCTTTTTGAACAGGAAGTTTTTTGTTGTTCGTTATCTTTCCATCCACCAAAAAATTGAAGAGATGTTCTCCTTCAGGGAGAGGCAGAATCACCTTCCATTTATTCTTTGTATCTACTCTTTCGAGAGGAATTTTGAAGTGCCAATTGTTGAATGAACCAATGACATAAACGTCCCTTGCTTGACCACTCCAAGTTATTTGCAAAGGACTCCAAGTGTCAGACTGCTCCTTTTCGAATTCCTCTTCGTAATTTTCAGTTTGTTTGGATGGAAAAAGTTGATCAATGTTGATTTTCGCTTCTGATATTCTTTGGAGGTAAAAGCCAATGATTTTCAAAACAGAATACAAGATTGTCACATTCTCTTTCGTGTTAAATTTTTTGTTCTGGATCATGTGGGTACTTGTTCTCAATATAATCAAACAGGTCGAAAAAATCTTTCCAAGGTTGTCCAAAGTAGTATCTAAAAAGCCATACTTGATGTTTTCTGTTTTGAGAAACTTTGTGTTAGACTGTGCAATGATAAGAGACCTGATGTTAGACAAAATGGCAGCACAAACTTTTCTAGAGTCAAGCATTGGGATCATGTTATTTTGATCATCAAAGTTGAAGGTCTCTATGTAAGACTTTGGACTTTCAAAAGTGGTCTCCTCAATTTTCCATCTCATACACTTGTTTTGAATAGCACAGTAATTCCATACGTTGTTTCCTAATGTACAAGCAGCATTGCCAAGATTGAAATTCTCAACTTTGTAGGATCCATGTAGAAAACCAAGTCTACAAGTGTTCTTGTTGTTGGTTAGACAGAAACTTTCAATAAGGTAATATTCCGAAGAGGGATTGTAAGGCACACCAGGTGGAACAATAAATGCGAGATGTTCCCCATTTGTATAAAAAGTTCCTTTTAAAAGTCCAAGCTCGTGAAAAATTTGCGCTTCCATCTCCAGTTCATAAACTCCGTGGTCCTCATTTTGTGTACCAGAAAAAATGAACATCCTGGAATCAATAGATACACAACTAAATCCAGATCTCCCAGATGGGATGTTACCTCTAGGATGCAATGTTATCCACTCGTTGGTCTTAAGATCCAAAGAATAAAGATCGTTCTCTCTTTTAGTTGTAGAACATCTCCCACCAAAAATGATGAGTTTCTTTGAGTTGAAAAAGATGGTTCCTCCATGAAATGCTCTTGGTGATGGAACATCTCCCAAGTTTGAAATTTTCTCCCAAGCAAGCTGGACTTTTGAGGTATCCAAGACAAATAAATCGTTGTAAAACTGTATTCCATCAAAGCCACCAAATAAATAAACACTTTTACCACTGACCGCCATTACAGAACCAATTCTCGGACTAACTTTATTCTCTTCCATTATCACCTTTTTACAAACCCTAGTTTCAACATCCAAAATAAAAGTATCATTGAAATAAGATTGTCCATTTGATCCTCCAAAAATGATGATGCTGTTATAACCCAAAGTACACGCAGAATGAGAAAACCTAGGAGAAGGTTTGGATCCCTTTATAATGATAGTTTCGAATGTGGAGAGTTTAGGATGGTATATCATGAAATCATCAAGAACTGCGTTTTGAGTCTTCCCGCCAAAAATGTACAACAACTCCCCAACAACGCAAGTAGTGTGTGAATCAAACGCGACAAAGTTCCCTTTCAAACTAGGTTGACTCCAAATGGAAGTGTTGGTATCAAGTTCATCAACTACTAGATTAGAAATGTCCTCCCCTGTGCCTCCAATCATGATTATTTTGTTTTGAAAAACCGAAGCAGTGTTCCCAAATCTCGTTGTATTTCTAGACTTCTCGTCGTAGTATATCAAACTCTTTCTCCAAATCAATCTCTTTGTATTTTGTTGAACTTGTGACAATGCCTTTGGGTACTTCAACTCTACTCTTTTCACATGTTTCATGCCTTCAGCTGGGTTAAACACATCCACGAAAAAGCTATTTACGGTTGTGGATCTCAAAGAAAATTTTTGTTTGTTGATGTTGAAAATGGGACTGTCAGACTTTTTTCTAAAAGAATGCTTTTTGTGTTTTCCGATAGTCTTTTTCTTATCTTCCTTTTGATTATCTTCATTTGACTTTTTCTTTTCCATCAAGTTCTGCAACTGCTCAGGAATTGTAGTGATTTTGAGTTCCTCATAAGAAATCGTATAAATAAACTTTCCGTCACTAGTGACAGAAGTAGGATCGTGTGGGTTGAAATAGGAAAACTCATTTCTCTGAGAGTGATCCACAGTAGGAATGGAACCTTTCCCATCCTGTCTTATTTCACCCTCCAAATCCAAATTGTCGCAAGAAAAAACTAAAAAAGTGAAAGGCTTGATATTAGCACAGCGATAGTACAACTTCTCATTTACATAGCACAACCAAGATCTCTCTTCGGTAGCTTTGTAAGCAGTGTTCTTATCATAAATATTTCCCTGAACTGTAGATTGGAATCCACTGCCAATTTTAAACAACCCATCCTGATTGAGGATGTATAAATATTTTCCATCAGTCGCAACAGAAGGTATTTTGTTTCTAAGAAGAAGTTCTCTTTTGAAAAATTTTTTCAAGTTGGTAGAGGAGTTTTTGATGAGAGGCACAGAAAATAATTCATCGTATTTGTTATTTACATTGTGCTGAGGTTGTAAAACATTCTTCTTTCTGGGCTTAGTGCTGGCTTGCGAAAAAAATGCGCTTGGCTTTTCGAAACGAGCTCTGAATGTGAACGATGCTAAATCATTTCAAAATAAGAAAAGATAATTAATTTTTTGAAATTTCAAAATAATAATAAAAAAAATTTTTCTTCGATATTTACACATTTGATTATTTACAGACAATGGAGGGGGATTAACATCTGTTGATGATAGCCAATTGTACAAAAATTGATACATCATCTTAAATGATGGATCCTCTTTATTGAACATAAATTCGTTTTGGAAAATATATGTGACAACCCAGAGAAGATCATATAAATTTCTGGATCAAAATAATTATTGATCAATATTCAATATATGAGGAAAAAAAAAATA
>JAMYWO010000004.1:306645-319986 GCA_024220525.1 Cochliopodium minus | reverse complement strand
ATAAATAAAGAATTGAAAATAATAAATACCCTTTGGAGATTGATAATATTAATAATCCTGAGATTGCTTTCAGTTCAACCTGAGGATTCACAGGGGCATGCAATATGAGAAATGAGGAAAGGAATTGTTGGATGGATCGAGAGATGAAGGGAGGTTCATTCACCAAGGATAAGGGCTCCAAAATTGAGAAATTATTAATGATCAATCCAAGCATTGATGTCAAATCTATGTTGGAATTTTCGGTGGTGAGCTTTTGAATTAATGATGAAAAAGATCTTATCATCTCTGTCTGTATTCTCGCCAGTGGTTTGGTTTCGACTTCGATGCTATTGGTTGAAAAACTTCTTTTGAATGATATTTCTGATAGCTATATTTTTGGAATACAAGAAATTTCATTGTTTGATAAGGAGGGATTGATTATAATTAAATAATTATTTTTATTTTGGAATCATCTCATTAATATTTACCTGATTTTCCCTCACATTCTGCCTCATGATTGCATGTTGTATTCTCGTCAATATATTCAATCTTTTTGTTATTTGATTGATAAAGGAACAATTTTTCGCAGTTCCCAAAAATTCCATTCTGAGATTTGATAAATAATTCGAGATTGCTTTTGTATTTTTATCTGATATTAAATCAATGAACCCAATCATACTATCCACAGATTTTTTTTCTCTATTAATTCTTTCAAAGATTTTTTTTATTCCCATTATGGTGATCATGGATCTCTGTTCCCACCAATCCAAAGTACTCGTTGCGAGTACCTTATCTTGAACATTAATAAATTCCTCATTCATCAAATCCTGTTCCTGAATTGATAACCATTCTCTATCATCTATTAATGTTTTTTCCAGAATATCATCCTGCAATGATTCATGGACAGATAAATTTAAACCCATAATTAGGTCGATTATCAATTTTTTTTTTTATATTTTGTAAGGATTTTTATATTTTTGAATAATTATCCACCAAAAATGCTTTCATAAACTTTTCCCTTTTTTGAATTAATATTGCATCCTTTTGAATAAGAATCTAATTGTTTAGTTTCAAAAATTTGTCAAAAAAAAAAAAAAAAAAAATGAAACAGAAAGAGAATGTGCAACAAAATATTAAATTCTTTTAACTTCATCATTTAACTTTTCTCATTATATTTTAGCAACAACTACAAAGTTATTGGTCAGATTTGGTTCTTGCTTTTAAATATGCAGTTGCTGATACCTTTCAACACAAAAGAAATTTTGTTGTTGGACTTGTAACGGTATTGATTGTAGTTGTATTTATAGGGTATGTCAATCAATATTCATAATATAATCAAAAATATTCAATTTTTTCGATTAAAATTAAGTGTTTTGCAAAATGCGATAGTCAAATCTGATAGTATATGGATAAGATTGGCGGAAGAACAAGTGGGCGAAATAGATATGGTAAAAAATTTATCAAAATTAGAAGTATAATCTAAAATTATTTTCTGTTTAATTTTAAAATATAATATTTTAATTAATTTGAACAAAAGCTGTTGACACCCAATTCTGCAACATTTCTCAATTCAACAGATGTTTCACTCAAATTACAAGATTTGCCAGAAATAACTGGAATAGCACCGAGATGGACTCTATTAGCCAATTTTCAAAATCCAAAAAATTCATCTTACAATGCCACATGTATATTATTAATTATAGATTCTGAAAAAGAAGAAAAATTGGGTAAGAAATTTATATTTTATCAGATAGATTTGAATTTCATCTTCTTTGTAAAGGTATTGGAAGAACATGGAATAGAAGAGCATTAAATATCGGAGAAGCATATGTCTCTGAATCATTATTGAGACAAGTGGATATGAATGGAAATGATGGGGATTTGGGAACTCTGAATTTCAATTTTTTAGAGTATTTATCTGTAAATTTATTATTTTTGCTTTATAATCATTCTCAAAAATTAATAATTCCTATCAGAAAGCAGGATTAATAGACGAAGGTGCTGTCAAATCATTAGCAAAAGAATCAATTTCACAATTCATAAAGAATTTCACAGCTAACAATCCTAATGCCACAGTGAATCTCACCAAGATATTGGAGGATGCAGGAATCAGAATTCCTCCCAATTTTCCAGTCAATCTAAATAATATCACAATCGGAAATATTTATTCACAATTCATTTTGGATCAATTGATAGATCAAATAGATTTCAACACATTGTTTGCTCCCCAACTATCCATCAGAATCTTGGGTGGTGTATCCTCCCCTAAAGGGAAATGGCCAACATCACTGGGTAATGTGGTTGTTCTGGAGAAGAAATACATCCCCGAAACAATAAGGCAGATGTTGCCAAAGAACACCCAATTTGTAAATGATATCTTGGATGTTTTAATCAACTCTACATCCAATACTAACAACACAGATCAGACTGATATGATCAACGCCCTCAAGCTTTTCAGAAACATGGATACTCTTGTTGCGGATGTTAATATGGATGAATACGCAATCTTGCTTGTGATCCATCTCAGGGACAGATGGGATATCTATCAAATGTCGGAAATCAACATTAAAAAGCAATTGATTTACATCTCCAACAAAATATACAACAGATTGGGATTGGGATATCCTGGTACACCTACCACTCCCATATATGGAGCACTAGGTAGCATTTTATACGTAAAGATGTTTTTACAACAAATATTTGGTGGAACAATGGCAATCACTGTCACTTTGGGTTCCATGTTGATTTACTCTCTACTCCTCTCAAACGTACAAGAAAAAACCTACGAATATGGTATGTTGAGAGCACTTGGGTTTCAGAGAAACTCGCTCATCTCTCTACTTGTGATACAAGCTTTATTTTTTACCATCCCTGGTATTTCTTTGGGTCTCCTTTGTGCATGGCTCGCCAATGTTCCTGTTACCATCATCTTGAATGGAAAGACAAACTCCACATTAGGATATTCTCTTTCTCCCAGCGCTATTTTACTTTCCACTTTCATTGGGTTGGTGTTGCCTATCGTTTCTAACATTGCTCCTATCAAAAATGCTCTTTCTAGAACACTCAGAGACTCTTTAGATGTGTATCACACCACCCCCGGAACCAGCGTTAAAATGATCAAACTTGAGAACTTGGGATTGAGTCCTTGGCAAATAGTTCTTTCACTCTTAACTATCATAGCAGGTTTTATGGTTTATTACGTTGTCCCTTATTCTTTCACTTTCAACAACTTGCCTCTCTTTTTGTCCATCCTCACCATCATTTTGTTGGGTATGGTGATGGGTTTGTGTATGATTTCTACTACTCTCCAACCTTACTTTGAAAGAGTGGTTCTCCAACTGATCGTGTGGGGAAAAGACAGAGCATTGTTAAACTTGATCAGAAAGAGTCTCTCGGGCCACAGAATAAGAAACAGAAAGACTGCGCTCATGTTCACCGTCTCACTTGGTTTCATCGTTTTCGCAGGAACGAGTTTTCGTCTCCAAGCAAACTCCATACAAGATGCGCTTAAAGCAAATTTGGGTACGGACATTTACATTGCGGCAACTGCAGGTTTTGACAAGAGATTGGACGAACCAGGACTGAGAGATCTCCTCAACATGGAACTTGCAAAAGGAAAGAAATCTCTCGTCAAATCCTTCAACTTTGCTACGTTTCCACTCGACTCGCACCCCAAAATACAAAGGACCTACCTCTCTAATCTGGCGGGCCAACCCGACGTTTCAATTCAACTCTATGGGTTGGAAGAAAGCCACTTGCAAACAGTTTGGACTCAATACTACATGATCTCCGAAGCAACTTCTCAGTTCTCTTATTCCAAAGTTCCCGGCACAAGTCAGGCTGACATTGTCAAGAGTCTTTACACCGATGCGGGAAAGGAGATCCTTCCCATTGAAAAGAACGGTATTTGGGTTCCTCCTGTTGTCGGAGTCTCTCCCTTCGCTAGCACAACCCCTAGTCTTGATAACAGAACCTTGTCTCAAGTTTATCATGACTATTATGACCTTGCTCTTTCGCAATCTCTCGTACCATTTTATTTTATTTTTAATTGTTTTTTATTTTGGTTTTTAAATGTTTTTTTGATAGAATGGAGGAGCAACTTTGGAACTTACAACACCTATGTCCCTCTCCGTTGCCTTTGAATCATTTAACCGTCGTGTGGACTCAATAGATTACTACTCCAAAAACAGAGCTTTTCTCAAAAAACTTCCGGGCTTCTTCATGTCTTCCTACGACCAATTCGCAGAAGGCTCACCCATCTTCATAAGCATGGATCAGTACACTAATCTCATGAAAAACATTGATCACATCCAAGATGTCATCAAAGAAAACCAAAAATCGTTCATAGACTATACCCAGTTTGAAACCCCTCCCAAACAGTTTCTCTACATCAGAATGTTGGATGATTCTACCTCGAAACAAACCGAATACGTCATTGATAGCATCCGAAACTATATCAAGGACGACAGTATCATCATCGTTGATGTGAAGGCCATTGTAAATACTACCCAAACTGCTGTCAACTCCCTCATTCTCTTCTTCAACATCGTTGCTTTAGTCAATTCCGTCCTTTGCTTCTTTTTACTTTGGTTGTCCTTTGATACCAACGTGAGAGAAAACTCGTGGGAGTTTGGTGTTTTGCGTGCTATTGGTCTCAACGCCAAACAAGTTTTGAGAGTTTACATTTATGAAGCTCTTTCCATTGTCTTGTCTGCGCTGGTCCTTGGTACCATTACTGGTATTGTTACTTCTGTCACCCTTCAACTCCAGTTCAATTTATTTACTGAACTCCCCTTTTCCTATGACTTTCCATACTTTCTCTACTTCTCGGTTGTCATTGTATCTATCTTGGTTGCTGTCATTGGTGCTTATATCCCTACCAACGAGCTCCAAAAAGGAGAAATTGCTATTGTTCTCAGAGGAGGGTAATTGATTCTTCCGGAGAAAAAATGATTATATATTTGCTTATATTGAGAATTTGTTTAAATTTTAATAAATTATTTAGAAATTTCCTTTTTTCTTTTGGCAAAGTTATATGCTTGTTCAAATTTTAATTGAGATATCTTCTTTTCTAAAAGGAAATCAAAAAAAAGTTAAGATTAACATAAAAAAATTTTTAATATTGTTAATTTTGGTTTGGAAGAATCTTCAAACAGGTTCAATTTTTGAGAAATTCTTTTTTTTGGACTTTAACTTCGTCGTTCACTATTTGATAGACATAAAGAGAAATTTTTTTATCGTCAAGATCCATCAAGAGGAAAGAAGGAACGGACTCCTTAGTCAAAGGAGAGTAAGAACCAGTAGCAGAACCAGGATTGATGAAGAATTTACCTTGAAACTCTTTAGCTTCATAAGAATGGGTGTGTCCACTGATGAGAACATCAACATCCAATTTTCTTTGGAGCATAGCAAGACTTTCTATATCACCCCATGGTACGATTTGATGTCCATGTGTAATTCCTATTTTGAAGGATCCCAATGTGACTACTTTATGATCAGATAATCCTTCTATCTCGTCGAAATCTCCTCTTACCACTGTTACGTCGTGCGAGATGGTTTTCAAATAGTCAAGGGTTTCTCTGGTGCAAAGATTTCCTGTACATAAAATATGTTGGATTTTTCCAGGGACCTATTATCAATTCAATTTTATCAATATATCAATATAAACAATTTATTTTCAAGTTTATATTCTATATTTACATTTTATTCTATTATAACTCTTAATTTTCATAATATTCATTGGAAATGATCTCAAATATATTTACTTTAAATTTATTATATTAGATTTTCCTTCTATATTTTATCACTTTCAACATTTATATATTTTTTTATTTTTTTATTTGAGAGAAATTGCAAAGTAAAAATTTTTTTATTTTTTTGTTTTACAAGCATCTTTTTAAATTTTGCAGGGATGGATGCTGATCTGTGTGGAATATTGAAATCACCAATTACAAGTACAAGCTAAAATTTTTTTTAAAAAATAATTTATTCAAATAAATTTGTATTTCCAATTAAGATTCTAAATTATTGATTTGATATGATACTTACAACCATTGAGATATTTAGATAAAAAATAATCTGATTTTTTTTTTATTTATTTTTTTCACCACTCTGTTCAATAAAGAAAATAATCAAATCAAAAAGAAAAGAAATCAAATGAGTAAATGTCTCTCATGAGTATTAAATCAATAAGATTGATTATTAATAGAAGAAAAATCAGAAATAAAAATATAAAAAAAAAATTTAAAAAATTTTTATATCAAGAATCATATAGGTAAAATTGAAACAAATATAAATATAATGGATGGATTGGAAAATTAAATATAAATCCAATAAGAAAATCATGGAAATAAAACAAGCTTTTACCGAATTTTGTTTTCTTCATAATAAATTTATTTGATATTAACTTTGCCAACAAAATTAATAAAATTTTAAAATAAACATGAATATTCTTTAAAACATCAATCATTCGATAATGATCGCAAATTTAAATAAAATATTGATTTGATAATAAAAGGATGTCAGATCCATGGGATAAACCAAATTTCAACGATGGAACAGTGATACAAAAATTAACCAATAGAATAAAAGAGATGAACACTTATGTAACGAGGATAGAAGTATATGCAAATGATTTGGGTACCCAAAAAGATACAAAGGATTTGAGGAAGAGGATAGATAAGGGGAGAAATGCGACAAAGAATTTATGCCAAGATATAAAACAGATTCTCTCAGAGAAAGAGGGAGTGCCAAAAAATGATCAAATAACACTGAAGAAATTGACAGAAGATTTTCAAGAAATTAAAGGAAAGTATGATAAGGTAAGAGATCATTCTTTGAAGAAGGAAAAGGAGATTGTGGTGGAAATCCAAAATTCTTTCTCTCAGAATTCCAGCCATTTAGACCACAAACCTTCCTTCATTAATATTCCTTCTATCATGGATGGCCTCTCTTCTATCGATGATATAGATCAGGAGATCATCAAGGAGAGAAATAACGAATTGAAGGTGATTGAAGGAGAATTGAATGATATCACTGATATGTTCGTTGATATCAACAAAATGCTTGTCCAACAAGGTGAACAGATCGATCAGATCGATTCTAATATTGATACCACCCAAAATAATGTGGAAGATGGCACATATGACACTGCCGTCGCCAAATATCTCGATTGCAAGCGCAGATGTTGCTGCATTTGGTGTTGTATCAGTTGTTGTGTTCATGATCCAACAAAAGATAAAGATAAAAAGAAATAAAACTCCCATCTACACATAAAAAAAATACTAATCAACATTATATTTTTTTTCAAACCATTGATTTTTATATTTTACTGTTTGTAATGAAAAATAATAAAGCATAATTAACCCTATTTCCTGTATTAGATGTTGATAACTCTTCTTATTAGCTAATCTTGAAATTTTTTAAACAATATTCAAACTTTTTAAACTAAAAAACAATATTAATATTAATAAGAAATAAAAATTAAAATCAAAAAAAATAAAATAAAAAGATGAATATTATGAAGATAATTTTGTTAGTTATCTATATTTCTTTTTGCTTTGCTCATTTTAAAGACGATCATGA
Source organism: Cochliopodium minus (assembly GCA_024220525.1). Classification (NCBI taxonomy): domain Eukaryota; phylum Discosea; order Himatismenida; family Cochliopodiidae; genus Cochliopodium; species Cochliopodium minus. Next base: position 312,423 of record JAMYWO010000004.1, on the reverse strand, counting down.
TATCTATAATGAATATGCTCATTATGAAAATGACCACTATCACCATGGATATGATTACGAAAATCATCATGAAGATCAAGAGCCCCGTTATAAAAAATCTCATTGGAATGTCAAGTTCATTTTGGTGAGAAAATATAAAAAATTCTTATATTCTTAAATATAAAATTTAAAAGGCATACCCAGATGGTAGAAGCTATGCACCTCGTATAGCTATTGGTATTAATGATGATGGAACCGGGTTTAAATTTCCATCACCCAAATTGGAATATACTGAAGGAGACAAAGTAGAAATCACCGTTACTAGTAAGAAAGCAAAAAAAACTGTTTTATTTTGCTGAACAAAATTTTTTTTAGATGATACTCCAATTCCTTTGATTGTTCATTGGCACGGATTAGAACATTACAAGAGCCCTTTCGCTGATGGATCTGAATTGACCCAATGGGTAAAAATAAATAAGATAATTGATTTTGTTATTTTAAAAATAATTAATTGAAAGGAAATTCCATCCAGATCATCATTTATTTATAGGTGATGGATAATTTTTCATTCATTATATTTCATAAGGAAAAATAATTTGCATAATTATGCGAATCACCATACACTGTATGTAATATCAATTGTATATTAGAAGNGGATTTGTAATAGGAAGATTGTTGGGTGCGTTAACAGAAGGATTGGAGTTAACGTTTTTATTGGGAGTATTCACAGTACTGGTAGTGCTTGGGTTAATTGTGGTGGGAGGGGTAGGATTGGGAGTGCCAATGTTGTTAGAAGGAGTGATGTTTGATATGTTAGTAACCAAAGCTCTTTGACCTGGGTGGCTAAGTGGTACCGTCTTTGGTGCTTCACCAGACTGCCGCTTGAAGGGGTTCAATTTCTGTGTCATTTTGGGTTTTGATGTAGGCTATAAAAATAAATGGAATTATTGAAAAATTAGTCAATAAAATCTATTGAAAAAAGATTATTTGGTAACGTTTTAAACATCAAAAATTGAAGAAATATAAAATTAAATTTGGATATTAATGATGACAAAAAAAAAACTTAAAACTTTACGTTGAGTGAAGCATTGGTCACCTTTTTGACTTGAGCTTTAGTTTCATTTGGCTGGACCTCCGAAGTCTCACTTGTGCTTTTGACCACACAGGTTTTTTGGGGTATCTGCTTAGGAGGAGGGTTTTTGAGTACAGAAGAAGAGGAAGAAGGATTCTTCTCAAGGGACACAGCTTTGACAAAAGTTGATGGATTTTGTTGGATGGTTTTGGTAGTGTTGGGAGCGATGATTTTTTTGGGCTGTTGTTTGGGTATTGTTGGTGCATTTGGCTGCTTTTTGGGATTTGGAACCACCTTTTGTGGTGTTGTGGTTGATGTGGTTGAATAATTATTCTGATTTGTTTGATTATCTATTTTGGCTGTTTTATCTTGCTTTGGTGCATCATTTGGCGATTCATTATCATCAATCGTATTGGGTGCTGATTTATTCTCTTTATTTTTCTCATTATTATTCGTAGTTTTTACAATCAAGGTATTATTGCCCTTATTATCATTCTCCTTTGAATTTTGGGGTATATTTTTTGTAGGAGTAATATTTGTATTTGATGTGGTGTTAATTTTTAGGGCATTATTTTTGATAATATCTTTATTGGCTGTATTTTTGATGGTGAATGGATTATTCTTTGGTTTTGGATTGATATTGGTGATATTATTAATATTCTTTGTGGCATTAAAATTTAAAGGAGAGGGTTTTGGGAATGGTTTTTGGATCGAATTAATTGGATTCAAAGAGATATTATTTGGAATATCATCAAAATTGGGTTCATCTTCTTCTTCATCCTCTTCTTCATCAACCCTCTTGATCAATCCTCCCTTCAAATTATTTTCTTTGGGTTTTTGGAATAAATTCTTTTTATTCATTCAAAGAGAACTTTTCAAATTTTTTTTTTTTTTTTTTTGGATATTTTATAGAAAAAAATATATTTTTAGAAAATTTTTATAAAGATTTTTTAATTTTTATAAATTTTCTATTCTTTCAACCAAAAGGTAGATCCTCTTTAAGTGTGATTCTTTTTCATCGATGGTGCTGGATTTTATATTTTGAAAACCGAAACGAGCGCCAGCGAAAGCACCGACAAGAACAGGGCAAAAATTGCAAGAACCCGCAAACTCAAGAGATTTGTTGAGTGCTTCATCAAAAGAGGTACTAATATTCACAAAATGGATAGCAGCAGCTAACTATCAATTAAAAAATTATATAAAAAATTGATAAAAAAAAATAATTTTACAACCGAAGGAGCATAACCTCCAGAGTCATATTCAAATTTCAAATTCACAACCTTTTTGACATCGACTGTTTTAATTTTCTCATCTTTGGAGATAATAACCAAAGTTTGTTCCCATGTACTCCCATGGATGAGAGAAGAGCAAATGAGGTTGGAGATGTAACTACATTCTGTTGACTCTTCTTTGACATGTGTGATGCAAGACTCTTCATTAGAAATTTCAAATAATTTTTCTTTATTTATTAAAGATGGTAGAATAGACAGAACACAGTTCCTGTGTGCTGAATTAATTCCTGCATTATTTGTTTTCTTAGAAAATTTTATTGCTTCATCTTTGGGATCTACCCCGAATTTATTCACTTTTTTAATTAAAAGATATGAAGGAAAAAGATCAAAGGTAGAAGGAAATTGAATTTAGTATGAATGATTGGCAGATAAATTTTTTTTTCACCAATCAATTTTTTACCATTCTTGAAGATTGTGTAAAATGTATTTCCTGTATCGAATGATTTCTCTTTTGGAGGATATTAATTGTATACCCCTTTTATAACTTTATAATTTTTTTTTTTTACCTGTATCATGTGGAGGTCCTTTGAACCAATTCAAATATCTTTTTATCACATCTGATCTATCAAATCCTTTATTATCGCAAACAGATTCCAATCTCCAAAAAAAAAACAATACATATATCAAAAAATGGGTATATTCAAAAGAGAAAGAAGATGTTTTACAATCTGATGGCCATTCTTTGAGGTCCACCATTTTTATCCCCACAACCTATTAAACAAATAGAAGAATTTTAGTATTTGGCCTCACTAAAATTTGACATACATAATCCAATCAATGTGCCTTTGATTTTATCTTTGGATATTTCTTTCATTTTTTTTTTTTACAAAGATTTTTAAAAAGATTGAGATGATAAATTACAAACTGTTGTCGATTATAAATAGAATACAAAAAATTTCTTTAATTTTAATCAAAAGATACAATCTTAAAATTTTTAGTATCTACGTTATAATTTTTGAGGATGATCTCTTTGATTATATTTTGAGATTCAGATTGATTCACAGCATCAAATACAACAAAATTTTGCATTTTATCATCTCCATCTTCATCAGATTCATCAGAAACAGAATTATATTCTTCAGTTTTATAATCGGAAGCCCTGCTGTTGGTATTTACAGAATGTCTTTTGATGTTATCTGTGACTAATTTGTTATGTGGCTTATCAATAAGATTTTCGTTTATCATCACTCTCTTTGGTGATTTTTGTGAAGATTTGGATGAGGAGATCTTCTCTATAGTTTCTTTATTGAGTTTATCAATGTTGTTATTATTTTCATTATTAGGATGAATCTCTTCGATTTTATTATCTGAAAAAGGAGATAATTTATCTTTGTTGCTTTCATCTTTATTGGTATTATTATCTTTCCTTGGTGATTTTTGTTTATCTATGTGATCATCTATTCAAATGAAAATATATTAAATTTTTATTGTCAAAAATAATATGGATATAAATCAAAATGTATCCATATTATTTTTGAAGAATGAATTTATAAATCTTCTCATACTTTTATCATGTTGATCTTTGTTTTCTTGTTTATTCTCTTTATTGCTCGATTCGTTATTTTGTATGGGAGCATCATACCAACTATTTACAGCATTCAATACTCTATCTTTTTTTATTTCTAGGGATCTCTTCTCTTCCTTCATCTTTCCAATCAAAATATTCTTGCTCAAAAATTTATCCAACAAGAATTTCTTCTTGTCATTTGTGGATAGCTTCATTATAAACTTCTAATTTTTTTTTTTTTTATAAGTATTAAGATCTTCATGTGAAAAGATTCAATTTTTTAAATCAATGTTCAAACATAAGATTCTTCTCTATTCAAAAGATGAATCCAACGATGCATAATTCATTTTTAATTTCACAACAAAAATTTTTGTCTGAAAATAATTTATAATTATAAATTATTTTTCAAAAATTAACCATATTGAGAAAGAAATTAAAGGAAATGTATTCTCAAATTAATCAATGGGTCAAAAGAAACAATTTTTTAAATTTTTTTGAATAAGAGAAATTAAAGCCATTAAAAAATTAAAAAAAAATTGTTCACAAAAATAACTGGATATGCAAGAAGACGAATTGAAGGAAGTTGATATAGATGAACAAGAAACAACGAGACCCAAGATGGAGAGAAGATTATCATATTATCCCAACGAAGAGAAGCCTTTGGGGATAATGCAGATGATGACTGAAGATCATCCAAAAGAGGAAGAAGTAGAAGTGATAGAAGGGAAAGGGAAGTTTCTAGAATTCGATCAGAAAACAAGATTTTACTATGAAGTAAACAATAATCAACACAAATATTTCAAATAATGTATGTATGACAAACGCAATATAATAGATGTTTTCTCCAGTTTTATGAAATTTCTTGGAGCCAATCATTATATTTTTTTAATTTTATCATTATCGGAATGAAAATCATAAATGAAACCAATATGCAAGTGGAAATTATATAAAATAAAAAATAATTATATTGTAACAAAGTTTAAAAATAATAATTGAGATATCTCAATACAAAATTTTTAACCAAGATATTGGAGAAACTTTATTTTTGTCGAAATTATGAACTTTTATAAAGAAATAGATTTCTTTTAAATTTAATTATATTTTTATAATTTTTTCTTTTTGTTTGAATTTAGTTTGAATCATTTTCTTATTTTTTAAAAGATAATTATCTTCTTTGATTTTTTATTTTTTTATTTTTTTATTTTTTTATTTTTTTATTTTTTTATTTTTTTATTTTTTTTGTTTTTTTTACTTTATTTTTTTTTTTTTTTACTTTATTTATTTTTTTTTTTATTTTTTTATTTTTTTTTTAAAAGATTGATGGAGATGAATCCAACCAAAAATTAATTCTTTTGAACCCATACATATCCACCCTTCGTATTTACGACGAATTGGTCAAGAATCTCGTCATAGAAGGCTTTTGCGTTCTCCGCTTTGACTATCGCTGCCTAGGGAAGACAGAGTCCATCTACGAGAAGGTCACCAGTACTATATCTGCAATGGATGCAGCGTATATCATTGAAAAGCTTAATTGGAATGGAATTCATGTTTTTGGGTAATTTTTTATTAAAAATTATTTTATTTATTTTATTGACTAATTAATTTTTAATGTTTTTTTAATATTTTTTTTAATTTTTTTAAATTATTTTATTTTATTGACTAATTAATTTATTTAATTTTTTTTTTTTAATATTTTTTTTAATTTATTTACTTTTTAAAGATATGGAATAGGAGGCATGGTTGCCCAAGAACTCGCTCTCATTTTAAGCTCTAAAAACAATTTGTCTTCTTTATATTTGGCATCCACCAGCTCCGGTTCCTTCTTCAGGTTCAGTGGAGGTATTAAAAACAAAATTTTATTTTTTATTTTTTATTTTTTATTTTTTATTTTTTATTTTTTATTTTTTATTTTTTATTTTTTATTTTTT
>JAMYWO010000004.1:258269-290158 GCA_024220525.1 Cochliopodium minus | reverse complement strand
TTATCTTTACTTATCTCCTTGCAAGCACAACAATAAACATATTTATTGTTTTTCAATTCAATATTGAATTGATTAAGAAATTTATCATTTCCTATATTTTTATTTCTTAAGAGATGAGATTTGAGATGATTGAGATGATCATGTCCAAACGTTTATTTTAAGCCAGTTTTAATTGTAATAAAATAAAAATTATAAAAATATTTAATAATTTGAAAGTTTAAATACTTTGGAAGTTTGAATTTTTTGGCTTTTGTACAAAGCAAATAAAACAAAACTTTATTTTTGACAACAATGGGAAACTTGGAGTGATATTCATGAGTCCAAGGTAAATTTGCAACATTGGAAAGAAACCTTGATATTTGTCGAGATCCATAAGTTGGTGAATAAAAATTGTTTCTTAGTTTGTTTGGGTTTTCATCAAGTGAGTTAACTTGGCCATAAGAATTGTATCCTTTAAAGATTAATAATAAAAATATTAAATAAATAAAATTCATAAAATTAAAAAACAAATAATAAAAATCTAATTTAATTTTTAAAACAAACCCCATCCTAAAAGTTGTCTTTCTCCATTATTTTGTTCAACAAGGAGTTGACAATGAAAATAACCACAATACATTCCTACCACCTTTCTTTCGCAATATGTCAACTCAACTGGCGAAATTTTCGTTGAATTGTTAGTTCCCAAACCCATTTCTCCGTTCGCATTGTATCCAACTAAGAAAATAATAAAATTTTGGTTATTTAAAAATTACCTATTAAAAAACTGCCAAAAGATATTATTATAAATATTATTTATAAAAATAAAAAATAAACTATTAATATATGTATATTTTAAAAAAAGTTTTACAGCCATAAATAAGAGAAGGTTTATTTTCATTTGGTTTATCTTGGTGAACAAGAGAAATGCAACCATAAAACTGTCCCGCACATGCCAGAATCTTTTTGCCATCAGAAAAGGGGTTATCACAAATCTTCCCTGAGTTTCCTCTTCCTAAAGCTCGATTACCATTTCTACCAGATGAAAAAAAAGACCCATCATCTAATTGCCAATAATTTGCTTCTCCTGCGCATTGTACCTTTCAATAAAAAAAAATTAAAACAACATTGACAAGTGAAATATTTATAAAATAATGAATTATAAAATGAGATTTTAATTGAATTAATTTTTACTTTTACAACACGCCTCCCCTTTGGAACCCAAGTCATATCCAATTCTTCTAATCCCATATTGATATCTCCATAAACTTCAGTATGATCCGACAAAAACCCATAACCAATAAAAAGATCGTCATTTGGGTCTTTGTTAAATTGTGAAGAGAAAATGGCACGATTAGTTTGTGCGGAAACTCTATTAATATTTTTGTTTCTAAGTGATGTGATCTCCAAAATATTTTTGTTCTCATTCTTTATAAGATAAACCACCGAGTTTTCACAGACTACCAAGAAGCTGGTATAGTTGCAGGCTACACAAAGAATTCTTTGTTTTGGAGTGAAGACATATTCAACTTTATTATTATTGTAATTACTATTACAAAATAAATATTTAATATAAAAAATACTATTTTAATCAAAAAAGTAATGAAATTTTATTAAATTATTTATGATTTTATTCTTTAAATTATAAAAAAAAATAATGAATTAAAAATAGTCCAAGAATCTCATCGAAATTAAATTTTAAATTTGAAAATTTGTTAATAAAAATGATTGGATCAACATTTACAAATGATAAAGATTATTTGATCTCATTTATAAACGATTATAAAATATATCACATAATAAAATGAAATAATAGATATTTACCCAATGATCACAAACACTTTATTATCAATAGTCAGAAAGATTCTATTGATTCCCGAAGTTGCCATTGCAATCACATTTTCATTCTCCATTCCCTCCACCAACTCGATTTCAGGATAGAATTTATCATTTGTTCCCACCTTTCCCCAATAAACCAATTTTCCTTCTTTATTGATTGCATATGTGGAATCAGATGTACTTGAAATTGTTGGTATATTTTCGATACTATATTCATCCACTATTTATTTTAATATTCATTATTTATATTTTATATTGCCAAATATTGGATATTATTTTGGTTACGTATTATATCTGTTTCTTTTTTTGATCCAATTTTGAATTCATTGGATGCATTATTATTTATTTGAGATTTATTAAATTTAATATCTATCTCAACAATCTTTCTTTCATTTGGGCCTTTCATTTTTTTTAATATTTAATCAAAAATGGATCACAGAACTATAAAACAGAAAATTTGAAAAACAAATGAATTATATTATATTTATGAAAGAGTACATCATGGTGATTTCAAATTAGCATTTTATTTGTGAGAAAAGAATCTCGATATCCAATTCTATCATGATTTTGATTAAAATTATCTCTTCTTGCAAAGCACAATATTTCCAATAAAATTTTTTTATCAATTTTTCTTATTTTTAAATTCTTGGAATGTTTCTCCTGAATTCCACTTTTTACATTCACAAAAATAGTTTAATGATTTTATAATTCAAATATTTCGGAAGTTTCATTTTCTGAAATTTGAGTCCCAACAAGTAAAACAAAACTTTTTTTTTGACGATGGGTGAAAAAGAATGATGTATATCAGGAGACCAAGAGATACAAACGTTGGAAAGAAATCTTGAAATTTTTTTGGTTCCATAGACTGGGTTATAATAAGAAGCACCTCTACAACTTTTGTCAGTGCTATTAAAATTATTTACTTGCCCGTAATAATTGAACCCTTTACAAATTTTTAGTATTGTTATTAATAAATTTGCATTAAATTTTATAGAATGTCTCAATAAATCCATCAAAATAATAATGATGTTTTTCCTGAATCTAAAATTAATTAACTTAATTGGCTAAATTAAAAACAGTCAAACAATTTAACCGAATTCGGTTGAAATAAATATTTAAAATCCACAAAATGGCAATTACCCCATCCCAACAATTGTCTTTCTCCCTTGTCAGATTCAACGAGGAGTTGGCAATGAAAATATCCACAATACATTCCTACCACCTTTTTTTTTTTGTAAGCCAATGGAACAGGATATTTTTGAGTTAACCTGTTTTCTGTTCCTAATCCCATTTCTCCGTTTGTATTATAACCAACTTTCAAAAAAAAAATTTTTTAAAAAAAAAATTATAATTGCTAAAAATCGTACATCCATACAAAAGAGTTGGGGAAGTAGTATTATTGTGTTTAACAAGTAAAATACACCCGTAATATTGCGCTGAAAAGGCAAGAACTTTCTCTTCAAATGGTTTAGCACAAATGACATCCTCGTTGCTTCTCCCCATGGCACCATTTCCGTTACTTCCAGAAGTGTAAAACGAACCATCATCTAGTAACCAATAATGGGCCATTCCACCACATCCAAGTTTTACAACTCTTCTTCCTTTTGGTAACCTTTAATAAACAAACCAATAATTTAATCAACATTAATTTGGATCAAATTTTATTCATTAACTGAAGATCCAATTATCACATTCAAATTAATTTTTATATAAATAAGAAATGATTTGAAAAAAATGAAAAATGAAAATGTCCTATCAGAAATAGAATGAAAGCAGTTGAAAGCTGCAAAACAAACCCACATTTTTTTAATTTTGTTTCCAATATGACAGAATATAATTAAACATTTTTTAAATTAAAATAATGAAATTTAAAAAAAGAATCTACCAAGTCATGTCTAATTGATTAAGAGGGGAACGATCTTTTTTTCCGTCATCTTCACTGTTAGTTGATTCAGAGTCCGAAAATAAGTCTTGAACAGAATGATCTCTTGCCAAGCCATAGCCATAAAAAGTTCCCTTTATAGTAGAATAAAAGATGGAGTGGAAAATTGAAGAGGTTACTCTATTTATACTTTTGTCTCTCAGAGAGGTGATTTCTTTGATTACATTAACCGAAAATTGTTTGGTATAAACAACAGAGTTTTCGCACACCACAAATAGTTCTTGCTCGTTACAAGATACGCAAATTACTTTTTCTGGTGGTTGGAACAAATAATAAAATTCTTTGGATCTAATTTGTGAAGTAAGTTAATAAAGAATTAAAAATGAAAAACAAAGAACGAATTTACACTTTGTTGGGATAATAAATCTTATTATCATCCGAAAGAAGTACCATTGAAGAGTTTCCAATCCCTATTGCCACCACACCTATCCCCAAAAATTCCTCCACTGGTTCTACATCAGGATGATAGTCTTGATCTTTCAAACTCTGTCCCCAAGAAACTAATACTCCCTCTTCATTAATTCCTTTTTGGTTATAATATAATATAAAATTTCATATGCGAAATAATATGAATAAATTAATAATATATAATTGGTAATTATTGAGTTATTAATGATACCATAAGTAGAATCAGCAGTACTTGATATGGTTGGTATATTTTCGATTGTATATTCATCAACTAAATTAATTGAATATAAATTTATTGATCAATTTCTTTGGAAGGATTACATAATGTTGGATTATTGGATTCATCTTTGATTCTATCATCATTTTCAGTTATAAAGAATCCAATTTTGTAATCATGTTTCTCAAGAGTGAAATCTTCTTGTTTAATTGGTATAAATTTTCTTTTCTTGCTCTGTATTGAATTATGATCAATCTCTAATTTCTTCTCTTTTATGTTTTCAATATTTGTTTTCTCTTGTTTCTCGTTTTTTATCACATTTGATTTGACTTTTGAATTTCCCATTTTTTTTTTTTCATTGTTGAATTTCCCATATTTCAAGATAATCCAGTTGCAATAGAAATACCCTTGGATCCTAATGATACACCATCTAAATGAAATTTTTTTTATAAACTTTATCTGATGAACTCAAAAATTTGATGCTAGCATCGAATAATTGAAGATTTTTGCAATTTTTATAAAAAATATCACAAATGTAAAAATGATCCAAATATCTTAGAATGAATGTTTAAAAATAATGTTCCATATTTAGAAGAAATTAAATTTTGATTAAATTATCTTGGACAATCTGATTAAAGGATTAAAGTTTCAATATCTTGGTTTGTAAGATCTGAAAAAAAAGTAAGATAATATTAAAATTGGTCCGAAGAAACTCTCGTTGGAGAATTTGAATCTTTTTAAAGTTAAATTAATTCCTCAAAAAAATCCCTTGTAAATCCCTCAAAATAATCCCTCGAAAATCCCTTTTCACAAAATTTAATTCCTCTTAAGAAATTTTTGATCAAAAAAAAAAAATTATACAAGAAAAGATAAAAAAACAAAATAACAAAAAAACAATTTAACAAAAGAATGGATTTAAATCAAGATAACATACCTACAGAGTATCACAATTCCAAAATAAATTTAACAAATTTGGATGAAGTTTCGATCGAGATGGAAGAACAAAAGGATGGAAAAGGAATGTCAGTGAACCACGAGAATTCTTTTAAGTATCTTTCGAATGGGCACAATAAACAGTTTGATATTAATTTGAGAAACGTTGGATTGACTGTCGAAAGAAAGAGTTTCAGTAAAGTTGAATCAATAAGAATATTGCATTCAGTAACTGCGGATTTTAAGGCAAAATAAAAAAATAAAAAAAAATTAATAATTAAAATTAATATGAATTGATAGAGAGGAGAGATGGTTGCAATTATGGGATCAAGTGGAAGTGGTAAAACAACTCTTCTCAACATTTTGGGCCAAAAGGTAAATTTAACAATTTCTTTCTTTTTTTTTTTAATTCTCCGCTTTATAGATGGGAGGGATAATGACTGGTGAAGTTTTGGCAAATGGGAGGGAATTCAACAAGAAGGATTTCAAGCACAATATGGCTTATGTACAACAAGATGATCTGTTGCTTCCTTTTTTGTCAGTAAAAGAGAGTTTGAGTTATGCCGCCAAATTAAGATTAACAAAAGATATAACTGATGAACAAAAGATGGGTATAGTTGATGAAGTGATCAAGGTAATTGAATTTAAATAAATTTCGCAAAATTTTATTTTATTTTATTGTATGTGTAATTTTAAAAAGGAATTGAATCTTACATCTTGCCAAAATACTTATGTTGGTGGAGAAGGACAAAAAGGAATTTCGGGTGGACAAAGAAAAAGAGTATCAATCGGTCAAGTAAATTTTCTTTTTTTTAATTTAAAGAAAAATATTAAATTATATAAATAACTGAAAAATTAAAAAAAAAGGAATTATTGAATAATCCAAGCGTGATTTTATTGGATGAACCTACATCTGGATTGGATTCTGCAACATCAATAAATTTGATACATTCCCTCAAAGATTTCGCCAAACAAGGAAGAACAATCATTTGTACGAAATATTAACCCTTTATATCAAATATTAACCTTAAATCTATCTTAAAATAGCTACAATCCATCAACCTTCTGCAGAAGTATTCTTTCTCTTCGATAAATTATTATTGCTCGCAAATGGACATCAAGTATATTACGGATCCACCAAAGATGTGGTTTCCTATTTCGCAAATCTTGGATATCAATGTCCACAATATCAAAATCCTGCAGATTACCTTCTCAACTTGGTAAAAAAAAAAAAAATATTTTCATAATCACCTATTAACCTTCTAATCATTTTTTTATCAACAACAGATCACATCAGGTTATAAACTTCAACTCGAAAATAAAACGATTGAGAGCGCGGAGATCACCAAAGACTTGATTGAAAAATACAAACCAAACGAAAGTAAAATTGAAAATTATGGGAACCAAGGAATAGAAAAAGAAATAAAGAGTAAAAAAAAGATTTTAATTTTTTTAAAATTTTTTTTTTTGAAATTTTTATTTTTTTTGTTATTTTAGAAAATAAGGGTTCACAATTTTATAAGTTTGGAATATTGTTGGAGAGGTCTGCAAAACAGATGATAAGGAACCCTGCTGTCTTGTTGGCAAAAGTCTTCCAGAACATCTTCTTCGGTCTCTTGATCGGTCTCGTCTACTTGAAAATGGACCATAATCAAACAAGTATAACCAACAGACAAGGTGTATTATTCTTTTGTATGATGTAAACAATCTAATTTTTTAATTTTTTATTTTTTAATTTTTTAATTTTTTATTTTTTAATTTTTTAATTTTTTTTGTTTTATTTTTTTATTATTATTTTTCCAACTTTTTGAAACTTTCAAACTTCTTCAATTAATTTGTAGTGTCGTTTTCATGTCTAATCTAATGGGAGAACTTCATGCTTTTCCCGCTGAAAGAGGGTTGTTCTTGAGAGAAAAGGGAGGTGGATGGTATGGTTTGTTGGCTTACTACTGTTCCAAAATGCTCTCAATGATTCCTCTCCAAATCGTTGAACGTAAAAAAAATTTTTTTTTTAATTTTTAATTTTTTATTTTTTATTTTATTTCAGCAATGATATTCAGCCTTTTTGTTTACTGGATGGTTGGACTCAACAAGGATGCCGGAAAATTCTTCATTTTTTATGCAACCCTTGTTCTTACAATTCATACAGCAGTTGGTAAACCTAAAAAAAAAAAGAATTTTAAAATATTTTATTTAAATTTTTTAAAAGCACTTGCTGTTGCGATTTCTACTGCAACTAAAAGTTTCCAAATTTCTTTGATTTTTGCACCTATCATATTCATTCCACTCATGTTGTTGGGAGGGTTTTTCGTAAAGTCTTCATCAATTCCTGTTTATCTAATTTGGATCAAATTTATGTCTCCCATCAAATACGCCTACGAAATTCTAGCCATCAATGAATTTTCTGGAGCAACGTAATTTTTATTATTTTACTTATAATTTATGTTTTCTAATCTTAATTTTTACAGTTTCACTTGTCAATTAAGTGAATTAGTAGGTAGCATATGTCCAATTACCACTGGATCTGTTGCAATTAAAACTTATTTGGAGTCTGGTGCTTCTATTTGGAGAAGTTATGTCATTTTAGTGGCAATTTGTATAGTCTTGCACTTGTTTTCAATTGCAGTTCTTTATCTTGGTTCGAGAAAACAAAAAGCTTAATTTTCTATTATTTGTCAATAAATTTGCTCGAAAATAATTAAAAATGATTAATAAAATAATTTTTAATCTTTAAACTTTTTAAAAAACAATTTGAAGTCTATCATTAATAAACAAGCCAGAGTGCTCAATACTGGCAAAATCGATGATCTTGAAAATTTTTTCACAACCAACGTAAGCAGTGGATCCAACAATGTCATATCTACAAAATGAAAATAAAATGAAAATCAAAAAAAACGATCCTTTTTGTACTTAACATATTCTCCTGTTGAAACAAATCCAGGGACCGCACAAAATGCCAAAACCCCTTTATCCCTCCACTCCAGGCAAACATTTTTGAATAATTGATGTACAGAAGAATTAACAATTCTAAATAAAAATAATAAATAATTAAATTTGGGAAAAAAATATGTATTACCTGTTATAGTATTGTCTCCCAGAAAAATTCACTTTAAAAAAAAATGAATATACAAACAAAATTATATGTTAAATAATAATTACCATAAATGAGACCCATGATCGATCCTACAAAACAGCACTTCGCATTAGGAGTGCTGGTGATGATTGGAGAAAAGACCTTCAAGAAATAGAAAGTTGGAAAGAGAAGTTTGTCCATTGTGGCCAAGAATTCTTGGTTGGTACAACATTCGATACTGTTGGACACTTCTTCTAGTTTCAAATGAAACATTAAAATAAAATTAATAAAAAATTTTTATTTATAAAATGTTTGGAATTTAAAGAAAAAAAAATATTCTAAAAAATGTTTACCAAGCAAGTGGGATTCTCCTAGAGGACCTGCTATCATCAAATCTATTTTATCTAAACCCAAACTCTGGGCTTTTTCACAAGCTTCCTTGACCGAATTTTCACTGTTGGGGACATAAGGTAACATGATGACATTCCTTTGAAATTTCTCCTCCAGCAACATCTCTGTCTCCTTGCATTTTATGGAATCGTCATAGAAGGCGAACACCTTGTAACCCATCGAAAACAATTTCATGATTATGAATGCTTGTACCTCCCCATGACCGTGGTTTACAACTAAACAAATTCAAAAATAAAAATAAATTTATACAAAATTGTTATTTTTATATAAATAATAAATTAAAAAAAAATTTTTTTTACCTGCTACTTGTCCTTTCCAAAGAGGGCAAACTATATCATTTGAAAATTGGAACTTTATGGATTCTCTGTTGGTAGAAAGAAAGTTTTTCTCCTCGTTGCTTTTAGTGATAAAATTTTCATTGAAATGAGGGAAATAGCTCTTCAAATTATACTTGGAAGTAGAAGAGACTTTAAGTTGATCGAGAGGGAAATAAACAAGATTCTCGAAATGTTTCAAGTAAAGAATGTTTCTTTCATTAAATTTATCAAAAGGAAGATTCAAAAACCTAATATTATTTTTTGTTTCGTTATTTTCTCCCCATGTTTGAAGAAAGGTAGGATCTTTTTCACAAATATTGATGATAGTACCCCTCAAACACTGAAAATTCTCTAGACTCTTGCATGTCGTCACACATTCTAATTGTTTGTCTTCAATGGTGGTGAAAAATGCGTCCAGCTTAAGAAGTTTCTCCATCTCTGAGAAACTCTTGCCAGTTTCTTCAAAGAAATAGCCCTTAAATTTTTTTAGGTTGGGAAAATAGAAAGTTTTTGATTGTGACAAAGCTAGGTGAATAAAAAAGCTTCAATTTTATTTTAAAATTTTAAAAATTTTTTTTTACCAAAAAACCCTTCAAATTTTTCGAGATGATATCTAAATTTTTTTAAAAAAAAATTTAAGAAAATTTAAACTTTTAATATTTTTTTTTTTACCCACATCTTTCTTCTATGATATTGAAACAAGCAGGCTCCATTGTGTTACAATTGTAAGCCTTCAAACGCTTGAGTGTACAGTTGTTCTCCAAAAGAAACTCTAAACCAACTTTAGTGATAGAGGAGCAGTAAGAGATGTCCAACTCTTTCAATTTTGGATTGAGCTTCGAAATGTATTCACAAGCCTCGTCCGTGAGTGTTTCGCTCGACAAATTGAGTTTCTTGAGTTCTCTGCAGTGATTACAGATGTAAGAAACTACCTTATCTTCAAGTTGAGATTTCAGAGAAAGTCCTTTGAGGTTGATCAATCTTGGAATGATCTTTTTGTAATCTTCAAGAGAGCAGTTGGAAAAATTAGTTTTGAGTCTCACAAGCTTCAAGAGATCCAATTTCATAAAATGATGAGCTTCGATGTCCATTGCAGAAAACTTCTTCAAGTTTTTGCTCTTGGAGCAGATGACTTTCTTGCTCTCAGAAGTGAGAAGCTCGCAGAATCTGATCTTCAACACTTTCAATGATTTCCATGAATTTTCGAGGATTCTCAGGATGCCTTTATCTGAAATCAATGAGAATTGAATATCAAGATATCTCAGATTGTTACTGTGAAGAGAATCGAAAAAGGAATCAGATACTTTGGAATCTCTCAAATCAATCTTTGTTATCGATCTTGGCCAGATGATCGCTTCTTCTTCACTTTCTTTGGTGTATCCCTTGAAAGATCTGGCTTCAAAAGATTTTAAAGAGGACAATTTTTCGATGCATTTCAAAGTGGCAATTCCCTTGGAATAGTTGAGACAAAGTTTTGTTATGTTGCTTGAAAATTCATCGCACATGAAAGAAAGATTTTCATCAGAAATGTTGGTGTTTCGAAAATAAATGTTGTTAAGGTTGGGAAAATTGGAGATGTTGAAGTAGTTCTGAAAATTGACGAAAATTTGAGAAAAATTCTTGATGGACAATGTCACCAAAGCTTTCATTGATGGGAGATATTCAACTTTGAAGCATTTATTCAAGCTCAGAACTTTGAGAGAAGACAATCTTGAAAAATGATCCATTGATCTGGATTCGATCAAACTTGGACCAATGTTCAATTTTTCGAGCTTTTCAAACTTTGACAAAATGGAAACACCTTCGTCACCAATGTTCCAATAGTTCCTCAAAGAAAAATCAGACAAATTGGGAGCCCAACTTAAAAAGAAATCCAGTGTCTTTGAAGTTAACTTGCCACTATTTCTTATTGTCAGTTTGTTTAAGGAAGGCATAGGCGAAATGTTTTTGAGATTTCCAATGACAGAATCGTCGGTTATCAAACCGGGTGTAATCCTAAAGATGTTAATTTTTGACAAGGTTTGTAAATAATTCCCCAGACTTTCTGATATTAACTTATTTTCTTCAAGTTTTCCCAATTCGAGCAATGGCCTCATTACTGATCCCCTTTCTATTTTTTCACTAAATAAAAATCAATTAAAATAAATCCAAAGAAATGAAACACTTTACTTTTCAACCAATATTTGTAAAACTCTTTGTAAAATGAGAGGGTAGTTCAATATCTTCGACATGTTGTTTCCATGGTGCAAAATTTCTTTCCAATCTTTGTGCCATGAAATGTAACTCAACAAATCATAAGTGATTTTGGAAATGCAACTCACATGCTCTTCCTTTTCCTCATAATTCTCTCCAAAACTCTCAATGTTTTTCATTATATTGACCACTTGTTCAATTTTGGAAGTAATTGCGCTGGTCTTCTTTGAAATTAAAATCTTCTGAAGGCTACAAGTGATCGACAAAATTTCCATATCAGATGGAAAGTCTACTTCATTGAACTGGCAGAGATCTTTGATTTCATTGAAAATTCCATCCGTTTTTTCATTGATTTTCTTTACTTTGTCAATCCAGCTGTTGTCCCTGTCAATCAATTTTTGATTGTCAAGAATCAAATTTACAATTTCAATTCTGAATTTAGTGTATTTAATTCTTTCATAGATATCTCCTCCCGAAGCTATTTATTAAATAAATTAACAGTGAAAAATAAATAATAAAATGGTACCTTCGTCCATCAAATCTGCTGCTCTGAACATCATGCTCAATTTTTCTTCGATGTCTGTCTTTTGTAATGCTTGCTTTCTCATTGATTCTGCAGTTGCCATTGAAAATAACTTTAGACCCTTTATGGAAGCGACAAAAGGTTCGAAATCATCTACAACAAACTCAAACTTGGAGAGAGAAGTGATGTATTCTTCTGTATAATAATTCTTTCTTGATATGATGGATTGTTCATTATTTACAAATCTTTCGAATATTTCATATCTCAAAGAAACCCCCACTTTCTGAGAAAGGTACTTGAAAATGTTCGAGATTTTGATCCCCTGAAGCAAGTTGTACTCTTCCCCTTTTTCTACTTCTGAAAGTGAATTCTCCCCAAATTTGTCCATGATACCCTTCTTAAAGAAATCATCTCTTTTCCAAGAAGAGTTGTTCAGTATAAAATCGTTATAATAATCACGAGCCAATCCAACAAAAGATTCTTGTTTAAAAATTCTATTAAAATAAAAAATTAATTAATAAGAAAAATTTTCTTGATTAAATTACCCTATTCTTTCAGCTTCGTTTCTGAATATCTTTTTGAGATGATTCGATGTGATTCTACATATCATCTCAAAGAGGCATCTAGATTTAATTCTTGGATCTGTTGCGTGCTGTCTCACCAATCCGAGATACCTAACATTAATTCCTAAACATAATAAAATAAATAAATAAAAACAGATTTCAAAATAAATAATTTTACCTCTTTGCTGCATTGCTGAACTAATTCCCCTCAAATTTGACTCTTTCAAGTTTGAAATATTAAAAGTTCTCGAAAATTTGGGAATTCTTTCACTTCTCAAAATTCTTGAAGCTTCCAAAACCTAAAAATATTGAACGATTAGCCATTATAGTTTATTTGGAACGGAATTACATCATCATTATTGATTTTGGAATCAATTGCTCCAAATTTGGTGCAAGCATCGCTGCTCATAGGTTTTTTATACCACTTCAAAAACTCTGGTCTAAACTGTTGGTAAAAAACTGAGTGAGGCTTCTTTATATCCACGTCAGGGGGAAGCAATCTTAATAGAATTAATTACAATATTTTTCAAAATTTTTAAAGGATATTTTACCTCGCAAGATCTTTTAAAAAATTAACAATAAGAAATCAAATTATATCGTTTTATACCTATTGCATATAAAGTATCTCCCTTTTCGTGAATTTCAACATCACAAGGACCAATCAATTCGTGTTCGTTCTTCTCCCTATCCAAGCAAACATGAGGTTTCAAGTAGAGACTACTTGCAATACTCCCCATGATATTTTTAACTTTTCTATTTTCACTTTTGATTGTTCTTCCCCCTAAATCGATATTAAAACGATAGTAAGTTAATAAAGTAAGATATTACCATCTTCACTTCCATAAACTAGTGTTTCGCTATCTATTGGAAGCAATGATTGAACAAAAAGACGAAACCTAATAAATAAAAATGATTTAATTTTGATAATTTTTAAAAAGAAATGTACCCCATGAAATCAACCCTGCAAGAAAGAGATATTGTGAAACTTGAAAGAGATGTGTCTCTACTTACAACATCAAAAAGTGCAGAAATATTTTTAAGCTCATGTCCAACAGACTTCTGTGCAAGATAATCTTTTTCATGAATTAGTTTTGAAATGTTTAATTAAAATTTATTTTCTAATTTTACCATCTTTTTCGTTGAATCCATAAATAAATGTTCCCTTTGAAATTTTGATATCTTGCGCAAATTTATACAACATACCGTGAACTGGTAAATTTAAAAAAATAAGTGTTGATTAATTTGATTATTTTATTTTAAAATGGATTTTATTTCAAAATAATATCAATTTTACCAACAAATTTTTCTCCGCCTTTTTATGATAATAATATTATAAATAATCAGTGAAAAAAAAAAGATTTTTACCCGCTATTCCACCAAGAGAAATAGGTTTTATTATTCTTTTCTCTATTGGAAGAAATCTTTCGGAGATTATTATTTCTCCATATTTCTATGAGCGAAAAAGGATATTTTAAATTATATTAAGATATCAAGATGTGCTTTGGTATAATTGGACTGTTTTTTACCTTTGCATTGAAATGGAAATTCTTTGTTATTGTTGATAATCTTGATATTTTCTCATTTTCATCTGTTAGACTATTTATATGTTGGAATTGAAGATTCCAATCTGAACATTCTATTTCCAATGAGTCTTGGGATTCAGATAGACTCTGATCTTTATAGGGATATTCATAACTGATATTATCCCTCAATTCACTCTTAGAATCATTGCTGCTGATACTCGGAGTTGAAATATTACTATTACTGCTCAAAGTGACAACATCATAATCATCGTATTTATCTTCATTGATAATGTTATCTCCTTTTTGTGAATATTTAATAAATTATTGTTTTGTGATTGATTGAAAAAATGTGTTTATGTGCTTTATTGCATCGTATTTTATTTTTTGAGATAATTTATGTTTTGAGGATCTTTGAAATAAAAAAAATGATTTACTTTTTAGGTTGGGATTTGTTCTCAGCAATTCTTCCAATGTTGAATAATCTTTCTTCAATGATGGTTTATATTGATCATAATTATAATTGCTGTTTTGCCTCTGAATGAATTGATTGATGCTTTTATTTTCGCTGTGAGTCGAAATGCTCTCCAACTGAACATCATATACAAAGGATGAAGATAATGATCTTTCAGATTCATCTAATGAATAATTAGGAGAATAAAATTCGTATTTATCAAAAATTTTTTCTTCTTCCATTTTTTTTTATGAAATGTTCAATAATATAATCAATTATAATTATAATCTTCTAATAATCAGATTTTCAGAGAAAGGTTTAATTAAAAATAATGTTATTGATTATGATAAACATTACATACTTTGGGAATTTAAACTTTCCCTTTTTTACTCTGATACAAATCAATAAGCACAAAATTTTGTTTTTTAGAGAAAAGGGGAAGTACTTCTCCCTTTTAGCATTCCAAAGATATAAACCCCTTTCAAAGTCATCCAAAATATCGTAACACTCTCTGTCCTCATGAACAAGAGCAATTTCTTTTGCAGTTAGACCTCTGTAGTTTTTCAAATTGATAGAAGTTTTTTTCATTAATAGAATGATTACAAAATCAGGTTTATTCTTAATTAAAAAAATAGGTTCAAAAACTATTTTTTTTTTCAAAAGAAATATTACCCGTGTACACGCATAATGCAAAGACGTTTCCTAAGCATATGTTTATTTTTAAAAAGAATTTTAAATAAGCATACTTGGTCATTGTCCAACCAATCAGGATCAGCTATATAGTTATCATACTTTGATAAAACAATTTTGAAATAACAATAAATTTTACCTCCCTTCTCTATTAATGAAAGAATAATGTCAGGTGAGGTGTCATTGTTCAAGACAGCACAATGTAAAGGGCTCTTTTTATGAGAGTCCACTGCGTTTACATCCGCCTTGTTATCGATCAATTTTAAAATAAGATTATAATTTGAATTGATGAGGCATGTGTGATGTAATAGAGACTTTAACTGTAGATCTAAAAATTTTGTATTGAATTTTTAGATCTCTCAATAATGAATAAAATATTTATACCCTTTTGTTTTATATAATTATTATCTGTGATCAAAAACTCAATAATCTTTTCTCTATGTTCTGTGGTTGGAATCATTGGACCTATTGCTTCTAATAACAATTCAAAACCTATTCTTTCCATTTCATCCAATCTCCTTATCAATTCGGTTGTTACATTTTTGTTGGTTATTGCATAAAATATTGCAGAATTCAATTGATTATCGTTATTATTCAAATTTGCTCTATTTTCCATTAATAATTTGATGATTTCAAAATTTATTTTCGGGTTCATGCATGCATAATGTATTGCTTCTCTTTTTTCCAAATCATTTATCTTTACCTTGTACAAATATAGTTCATTTTATATATACGATTTAACTAAATATTCATTTTACATCTGCCTTGAGAGATAGGAGAACAGAAATCTTCTCAAAATCAAGATCTTTCATACAATAATAATGTAATATTGTTTTCCCTTGTGGATTCAATGAGTTAATATAATATTTCTTCAAATATTGTTCTATTTCAAAGGGAATTTTTAATTCTATTTTCTCTGATTCCTTCTTTTGATCATTTGAATTTATAATTCTATTCTCTCTTATAGATTTCTTTCTCGAATTGTTCTCATTTCCCATTGACTGCTATGATAAACAAAATTTTTTTTTTTATAATTTTTCGTAATTTGATGCCCAAGAGTAAGATTATTTTCAAGTATCATCAATTCTAATTTCAACTCCGGTTCAACTTTTCAAGCACCGAGAAATTAAATAATTATTTTTTAAATATTATATATT
The DNA here is from genome assembly GCA_024220525.1 of Cochliopodium minus. Taxonomy (NCBI): domain Eukaryota; phylum Discosea; order Himatismenida; family Cochliopodiidae; genus Cochliopodium; species Cochliopodium minus. The sequence goes on along the minus strand of JAMYWO010000004.1, from coordinate 273,942 downwards.
AAAAAAAGGTTGAATATCCAATTTGAATATGAAAAAAACAGGTAATAAATATCATAAATTTAAAGATTCCATCATACTTATCAATATATAGGAAAGGCAGCATTGTTGGGTAAATATATTCTTGAATCACTTTTTAAAAAATTAATTTTTTTTCTTTCAAATGAAGAATGGACAAAAAAGGTTACAAATGGGTATAAGAATGTCAGTATCACCAATTTTAGGTGATTCAATTTTTTCACTTAATGAACTAAAAAAAATTTTATTTTATGTTTATTTTTTTTTAGCGAATCATGGAGAAATGGTAAAGATCTATTAATACAATCTATGATAACAAAATTATTCAAAATACTATGATTTAGGGTAAATTTTCAGAATATTTATTGAAATTTAAATTTCTAAATATACTCGTAAATAAATCTAGACTTGCATTTTGCGCAATTATACATGCACATCGACCAGATTTGATAGATTTCAATTCATTGTCACAGGATAACATGCTCAAAAATCATAATCTGGCATTCACAATAATGGAGAAATTAGGAGTGACATCTTTATTGGATGCAGAAGATATGCTTATAACAAAACCCGAGCCATTAAGTAATTATTTTATAATTCGATTTTCAATTGGATAAAAATATAAATCCATGAATTCTTTGTATTATATCTAAAGTCTTTTTGTTTTGTTATTTTTGATTAATTTATTCTAAAGGTACGATGACCTACGTTTCTACTCTATATAACTACTTTTCAAAAAATCCAGGACAAGTAGGAATATCAAAATCGAATACATCTCTTATAAATGAAAAAGGACCAAGTTGTTATAAAGTAAAGTTTTTTCTTTCTAAAGATGACATATTAATCTCCTTATAAATAGTGCAAAAAAAAACTTGAAGGGACTACCATTTCCTATGATGATAACTTATTCCATAAAAACTGTTTTAATTGTTCTCAATGCACCAAACCATTCCAACAAGATCAAGATAGTAAATTTAATAATTTAATTTCTTTTTAATTTAATATTTCTTAAAGTCATCAACCAAAATGGATCATACATTTGCGAAGTTTGTGTCAAAAAAACCAAGCCAACTACTCAAATTACCAACCAAGTGCCAAAAAAACAAAAAACAGATGAAATACCACAAAATGAGTAACCTTAAATTTTAAAATTTTCATTTAATTTTTTAAAAGACCAAGTAGAACATCTGGCGGTAGTTGTTTTTTTTGCCAAAAAGCTACTTCAGGAGACATGGTTACATTCCAAAATCATTCTTATCATAAAGAATGTTTCAAGTGCTTTACTTGCAAAAAGAGTATCAGCGGTGGAAAAGTAAATTTATTAATAATTTATTTTTCAATATTTAAATTATTAATAAATTTTAGTGCATTGCTGTAATGGAAAAGCCATATTGTAAAATTCCAATTACATTTTACATTATATCTTTATAATATTTTAAAGGTAACATGTGCGGAAAAAAAGCTTTCATTGCAGCAATCAAACATAATAAATTAGATAATGGTATTCATTTTAAATAATCTTTATAATTTATGAATACTATTATTTTCATAGATTGTACTCAAGTATCAGGTAAAGATAATATATCAAGTCTGTTAAGTATGGAAAGCATAAAAAGTCCACCCAAAAATGAAGAAATAAAAGATAATGTGATAAGTCTGCCCAAAAAAGAGACAAGGAAAGAAAATGTGACAAATTCTATTAAAAAAGAAGAGCCAAGGAAAGAAACTTTTACTAGTAATATCAAAAAAGAAGAGCCAAGCAAAGTAACTAACAGTGTTCAACCCAAAGAACTACCGAAAGTTCCCACCAAAAAACAAGAATCTGTCGATTTTATTTCCAATCTTATAGACAAAAAGCAAACCAACGCCACACCAAAAAAAGATACAAACCAAGAACCAGAATGGAAAGTAAACACTTTTAGAAGCCTTCTTCTTTCGTTATTAATTTAAATTTAACAGAAAATAGCAAGACAAAAAGAAGAGGATCTAAAGAAAAAACAATTGGAAGAAGAGGAAAACAAAAAGAAGAAAGTGGAGCAGGAAAAAGAAAGAATTGAAAAACAAAGATCTGAAAAAGAAAAACAAGAAAAAGAAAAAATGGAAAAGGAAAAACTAGAGAAACAAAGACAAGAGTCTGAGAAACAGAAACAAGAAAGAGAAAAAATGGAAAAGGAGAAACAAATCAAAGAGAAACAAGAAAAGGAAAGACAAGAAAAAGAAAAGCAAGAAAAAATGGAAAAGGAAAAATTAGAGAAGCAAAGGTTGGAGTCAGAGAAACTTCTAAAGGAGAAAGAAGAAAGAGAAAAAATGGAAAAAGAAAAACAACTCCAAGAGAAACAAGAAAAGCAAAGACAAGAAAAGCAAAGATTAGAAAAGCAAAGGTTGGAGTCAGAGAAACTGCTAAAGGAGAAACAAGAAAGAGATAAAATGGAAAAAGAAAAGGAGAAACAAGAAAAGGAGAGACAAGAAAAGTTGGAGAGAGAAAAACCTAAACCTCCTCCAAAAATCCCCACAACCACAACAACCCCTTCAACTGTAAAGCCTCCTCCCAAACCTCCAACTAAAACTATAACCACGACTACAACATCAACTACAAAGCCTCCTCCCAAACCCACTACAACCTCAACTAGCACAACCAAACCACCAAACTGTTCTAAATGTAATACACAACTAAGCCTTGAGAGCGAGGTCCAGTATAAATGTCACAAATGCAACATAACTTTCTCAAGAAAAGTCAACAAAATTCTCCCTTCGACACCTAACAAACCAAAAGTCGTGAAACAAGATCCTCAAAAAGAAGACATTCGTAAAAGTAAACTCAAAAAAAAAAAAAAAATTATTTTCACTTTAATTCTTTTTTTCTGTTAACAGACACTTCGAATAATAACATGAATGTAACAGCATCCGCCAACTCAGAAAATCTGCTCGAAAGAACAACCACAGTTGACATGACAAACTTTCCTAGTGATGAGTTCAAGGAGTGGAAGAAGAGAAACACTGTTAAACTCGTCAAGCAGTTCATGATCGAAAGAAACGAAAATGAATCTAATGATCTTCCCGAGTTACAAGAGTATCTCACTAAAGAAGGTACAATGAAGATGGAGACCGAGGGGATTATCAGCTTTTTCAAGCAATTTTACTTTGTTTTGAAGAACAACAAGCTCCTTTATTACTTGAGCGAGGAGAAGAAAGGGAAGAAGCCTGAAGGGTTCATTCCTCTCGCTTTCGTCAATTCTATTTTTGCTCTTGAAACTAAAACAGGTTTTTCCTTTCATATTTTTTATCCCCAATTTTAATTATTCTTTTAATTTTTAAAGATGTATTTCAGATAGTTACTGTTGAAAGAACTTTCTCCATTCAAGCAGAAAGTAATAAAACTATGTTAGGTATAAAACTTTTTTAAAAAAAAAAATAAGATTACTGTATTAATTATTATGATTAGAGTGGATCAAAATATTGGAGGATTCCAAACAAAACGCACTCAGAGATCTTGAAAGAGACAAAAAGAGGGATGTTTTGTGGTAAAATTTTAAAAGTTTCAAATAATTCAAATTTTTTCAAAATTTTTGATCCAAATAGGAAATCTCCAATCTCAAAGTTGGAACAACAAAAAGAGGGTTACATAGATTACATGAGTGTCAAATTCTACGGTTCAAAATGGATCAAAAAATATTTTTGCTTACAAGAGGGCTTTCTCTTTAAATTCAAAGAAAAGGGAACCAAATGCGAAAAGAAGTTTGCCCTCTACAAATGCAAGTTAACTGAGCACGAACCTGAAGTATTCCAAGGTAAAAAAAATAAAATTTTAAAAAATGAAATAATAAAATTAATTTTTTAAACAAAAGGGACATGCTTTAAAATTAATTTTGAGGGTGACAATGGGTTCATCATATTGAAAGGATCGGATCAGATGCATGCTCAGACTTGGATTAATGCTATTCTTCGTCAAAGATTATTGATCAACGAATTTATTGATAATATTGAAATTGATTAATTATTCTTTGTAATTTATTAAAAATTATATAAAAGTTTTGAATATATTTAATTTAATATATGAAAGTCATATAAATTTCAATTTTTATAGTTAATGTTTTTGAGAAAGAAATCATAATGTTTTCAATATTATTTGAAGTGACTATCATTGTATCAATAATCAATTTTTAAAAATCAAAATAATATTTTTTCATATTTTCCAATCGGGGTTTTCCGTAACTGAAAAAGGAAATATCCCATTAACAGTTCATTAAGAAAGAACTTCAAAAAAGAGATATAAATGGAAGGATATTTTAAGTGATTAATTTTTGTAAAAAATTTTTTTTTATATTCATTTTGTCAAAAATTGTTTTTAAATCTTTCACATTTTTTAAATTTACTCTTCGAATGCTTTCCTAAATAAATGAATGTATTGTGACCACTTTTCTTTTTTAATAAATTCATTTTCAAAATTTTTCAAAATATCCTCAAATTTTTTGACAAAATGTTAAATTATTTTAGGGTTCAATATTTGTGAATTAGAGTTATTGAAAGTTGAATAAGACATCTGATGCTTTGTCAGAAAGCTGACAGTAAAAAAAAGGAATTTAAAAAATTTTAACTTTGAAAAAAATAAATAAAATAAAAAATAAATTATAATAATTAAATATAATAAAAAAAAATGCAAATAGTTTTAATTGTTTGCTTATTGATAGGAGCTATCTTCGCACAATGCCCATCTGGTGGAACCCAACTTGGATCTACCAATGTAAGGAGAAATTTTGAAATTTATAAATTAGAAAACTATCTTTTTTATTATATTTTTACTTCTATGATATCAGATGGATGTTACAATTGCCGCAGGCCAAACATATTATATCTCTGGAGATTTGGCATTGAATTCAATCAGTGTTTCTGGGACTTTATATTTCAAAAACGTAATTCTCCTGCATCATAAATTTTTTTGAACGAATATGATAATTTAATTCTTTTATCATAGGCACCATCCAATTTGAGCTTAAAATGGTTGAGAGTTAATAAAGGTGGAAAATTATATATTGGACAAAGAACCTGTCCAATCACAAGCAAAGTAATAAAAAATCCATACGTTCTCCTAAAAATTTTTATTTTTATATTGAAAATTTAGATCACTGTGACTTTGAATGGAGCACGTGATGATGTATCCAATGATATGGGAAATGATCCATTTGGTAATAAAATATTTATATTCCATAAAAAGATTATATAAAATTTTATAACTCACTTTAAATCATACAATATATTTTTAGATGGTGTAGCATTGGGATCCAAGGGTATTGCTATTGCAACTGGAGGATTTATTGAAATATGGGGAGAATATAAAAAAACTCCATTCACCAATATCAAGCAATATGTAAACAAAGGTGATACCACCATCTATGTTGCGGCTGGTACATCTTGGGCAGTTGGTGATACTATTGTACTTGTTGAAACTGATTATCCTGCAGTCCCTTATACTTATACTTCTGCTGTAAGAAAAATTTAAAAATAAATTTATTTATAATACCTCAATCACCTTAATTAATAGTTTGATCAAAATGAAGTTGTCAATATCACAGCCATTACTGCTAATATCAAATGTCCAAATTCCAATGACAAATGTGATCAAATCACTATTAACAATGCTTTGAAATATGTCCATTATTGTAATGTAAACGAATATTGTGGAGAAGTTGCACACTTGACCAGAAATATCATAATTAGAGGTATATTTTTTCAAATATAAGCACAATATGAATTTCTTATCACAAATTAGGTGATTCATCATCTGCTCAAAGTCTTTTTGGAGGTCACATTATGATTCGTAGTGTGACTGGTGCTGCTCTTGTTGGTGCTGAATTCACTGCTATGGGACAAAGAGGTGTTGTAGGAAGATATCCTATGTAAATAATACTTTAACAACCCCTTTAATTTTCTTTTACTCACAAAATATTCTTTAGCCATTTCCATCAAATGGGACAAACTGATGGAGTCTCTGTATTTGCAAAGTATAACTCTATCCACGATAACTTTCAAAGATGTTTGGTTATCCACGATTCCAACAACATCACAGTTGATAGCAATGTAGCTTACAACATCACATGCAGTTGCTACTTTTTGGAAGATGGGTCGGAAATCAACAATGTATTCACCAACAACTTGGGTGCTAAAGTTTTGAACATTCAAGATGGAGATAGAGAAATCATCCCTTCTGATACACAAGCTAGTGTTTTCTGGATTCCTAATCCCCTTAACTTTTTTACTGGGAACGTTGCTAGTGGAGGAACCTTTGGTTTTTGGTATGTCTTTCCAGTTAAGCCCAATGGAAAATCTGAAGCCAAATATGTAAACAGATTATAATTATTTATATTTTAATTATTAATTATTAATTAAATTTAATAGGCAAATGATAATATGATGTCTCCTAGAAAGATGCCTTTGGGAAGTTTCTCAAATAATGTTGCTCACAGTAACAGAGATTCTGGAGTAATGGTTGATGAATTTCAAAATCCGGATGGAACCATCCAACAAGTAGCAAATCCATCTTGGTCTCCTCAAACAGGTCCATACAATTCTACCACTGCAGGAAAAGCTGTTCCAGGAACCTTTTCTGACGTTCTTGCATACAAAAATAGACAATTTGGACTTTGGTTTCGTGCTTCAAACTTGTGGTTTTACAGAATCAAATCTTTTGACAACAGAGTTGGATTTCAAGCAATTGTACAACCTGCAACCGTTCAAAACTCTTTGTTCATTTGTGAAACTAACAACACCGGATATTTTATTAACCCTGGGTGGGCAGGTTTTGTTGTAACTCCTAGAGCTAGAGCAAATATTTGGTCTCCATATGCTCCTGTATACGGATATCAAAATTATGATGCAGCTGGTCCTCAATTCCAAAACAACAACACTTTTGGAAGTTGCTTCTCAAATCAATTCAGACAATCTTCAATCATCAGTTCTCTCGAAAATGCACATAACATCCTTTTCCCACAAAATCGTTATCTCAGAACTAAAGTATTGGATGGATCTCAAAGATTTTTCAACCAAAGATATCCTAACAATTACAGTGCTGGACTCGAACAAGATTCCCCAAAATTTGTTCACATTCACGATGTTGATGGTACAATCACTGGAAACATGGGTACTTGGTCTGTTCCAGAAGAGCCATTTCACACTTACAACTTGTCTGTGTGTGTTGCAAACAAGACTGAAGCATCCCAAAGATGTGGTCCTTTTTATGAAGGTTTTGGTTATTTGAATATCAAAAACATGAACACTGGAAATACCGAGTTTTCTGGAACCAATTTGAACAACACTAATCCTTGGATTAGATCCAATTTCTACTATTTTGGTGATACTCAAAAGGCTAACGGAATCGGTACCACCGGAGAGTCCTGGCAAGATGCGACTAGAACTGAATACAGACTTAACATGATTGCAAGAAGAGGTCTCGTTGTTACATGGCCTCATCCTTCTCCTCCGTCTCTCGATTTAATGTTCACTGCAGCTGCACCTGGTGATTGGGTAGTTGTTGGTATTCCATATCCTGCTGGAACCATTAAAGTATTTAGAGGAACTTATCCTGCAGCTAACTTTACCCAAGTATCTTCCCTCGACAACCTTGTTGCAGATACTTATTACTTTGGAAACAACATGCTTTATGTGCGTGTTGAAAACAGTCTTCCTGCATCCTCCACTACAAGCAAATTTGATGGAGGATTTGTTTACCAAGCAAGTTGGAACAATCAAGTATCCATTAGACACTCATGCACAAAATCTGGTTGTGCTCCTGGGACTGTTACCATTCCTCCTGCTCTTCCTGCTTACGAATCTTTGTATAAAGCTGATTTGTGCCCTGCTACTGGAACTTCCAACACTTACGGTCAAGCGTTTTTGGGATTTGATATGCGTACTAAGATCTTGTCTTACCAAATCTATCACGGAAAGGGACCTCAAACCGTTTCTTTGACCATGGGAGGTTTCGATCTTGGTATTCCATATTCCCCTGCTGAAGGTGTATTCTATCCATCTTACACTCAATACCAAAACATCTATTCTGGAAAATGGCAAATCGCAGTTAATGGTAAAAATCAATTGACAATTTTTGTTAAAAACTTATTTTTTTCATTTAATAATCTTAGAATTGGTCGGAATGGCAGGTTGTGAAACCAGCAGAAACAAAAATTGTGTTCCTCCTCCTCAAATTTCCGTTCAAGCGGCTTGCAGCGTTCCTCAAGATAACTTTGTAATCATTTCCAGCAACGCTCTTAACCAAATCACAGCAAACAAACCAGCTTCGTGGACTTCTTGGTCTTGGGGTACTACCATTTCTAATTCTACTGATAAGCCAACCAGTTGCTCCACTGGTTCATTAAGCATTAACACAATGACCGGAGGATTTGCAGTTCACAATGATGCTAACGGAATCCTCGTTGCAAAGACTTCTTTTCTCCAATTCTGGGCAAAGGCTGTGACTCCTAGTCAAATCAAACTTCAACTCGCAATTACTACCTCTAATTCTTCTGTTGTAAGTTCTGTAAGAAATTTTTTTTTTTTTTTTTTTTTTTCAAATTAATAAATTATTTTTGACTTTCTCAGCTTGTTGTCACTTCTAAATACATCAACAACTGGGCAATCACCAACGAAGGATGGACCAGAGTCAGAATTCCATTGGCAGATTTTGGATACAACACCGATACTTTTGTTGCAAGAATTGACATGACCTATTACCAATCATGGACCCTCACTGCCAACCAAACATTGTTAATCACCGACTACAGATTTGTTTCTTCTTCTGTTGCTGATCCTCAAGGTTATCCTACCTCTGTCACTCAATCCAACTATGCTTCAAAGAGCTGTTATGTAGATCCTGGTCTTCTCGTTAGAGATGCAACCTTTACCACTACTACCACCTCTTCTACTACTACCTCCACCTCTTCTGCTTCTTCTTTTTTTGTATCCTCTGCTTTGTTGGCCCTTTCTTTCTTGTTGTTTTTTTAGGATTTTGAATAAAAAGAGATTAATTTTGAATGAATTAAAAGAACTAAGAAATTTAAGGTGAAATTTTGAGACTATATGTGTTTTCATGAATGTTCAGACTCGTGCAAAAAAAAAAAAAAAAAAAATGGATCATATTTCCAAATTACCTTCACCTTTGTGTATTTATTTATGTGAATATTTTGATATTGAGACAATTGGAAGAATGACAAAAATAAGTAAAAAGGTATATTTTTAAAAACGATCAAAGAAATTAAATTAAATGATTTAGTGGGAAGAATTAATGAACAGAGATCAGGTATGACATAAATTATATATAAATTATTTGGTGGTTATATATATATTTTTTTTTAGATTTGGAGATCGAAAGCATTAAGAGAGGGATTCAATGATGAAGATTTTCGATTGGAAAAAATTGAAACATGGAAAAATTTCGTCAGGGATGGTGGGTGATATTAAAATTAAAAATTTATATTATTCTCATAAAAAACAAAAGCAAATCTTGTCCAATTCGATCCAAAAATCTGCGAAAAAAATTTCTACCAAGTTAGTGAAAAGAGAAAAATAGTGAAGAAAAGAGAAAGCCTATCATGGTTTCCAAATTTCCAAAAATTTTTTTTTTTATTATTAAATTTTTTAAATTAAAAAAATTTGTAGTACTAGAGTATCCAGGGGATTCAATAAAGGGATTTTCCACTTTACAGTTGAATTTCATACTACTTCCAATGGACACATAGCTATTGGTTTAGTAACCACGAATATAAGAGAGAATATTGTATTTTTTTTTTTAATCAAGTTTTCTTACATTTATATTACTCTTATAAACTTAATTCAGTATTGTTGTGATGGAGGGGGTGAGGGGATTGGACTTGCTGGAAATGGATGGTCTAATTTCATTCTTAATTTTAATCTAAAAAAAATTGAACTATACATTTTTTTATAGGGTTGGACCATCTGGACAAGGATCGGGATACAATAACGGTGATACAAGTAAAAAACTTTTTTTTAAAAAGTTTTATCAACAAAATATAAAATTGATCACTAGTTGAAGGTTTAATTGATTTTGGGGAGAGAAAGTTTTTGTTGAGAACACTCATAAACAAGCGTTTTTTGTGCTCAATCAATTTTGGACAAGTGGGTAAACCGAACCAACTCCTTTATTTGGCTTTTAACTTGTATTTCACAGATGATTGGTTCTCCGTTACCAAGTTCATGAAAATTAATGAAGAAAGAAAAAAGGAATTGGACTTTAAATAAAAAAAATTCAAAAAGTCATAATTTTTTTTTTTTCGAAATTTAATATTTGATCATTTTGATTTTCAATAATAGTTCTTTCTTCTTCTGTTCAAAGAATTAAATACCTGGTAGTACATTCTAACGTTGTTCAAATGAATTACAAAACCAAACATTCCAGCAAAGAAAATCCAATAAGTATAATCACGATAAGATCCGAAGTAAAATAACTGGAGAAAGAAAACTACAGCTGTGACAATGGACATGACGACATACATTGAGATTATGAAAAATTTAGTATTGGATCTCGAGAAACGCGCATTCGATTGTGGGTTGAAAAAGAAGACGAAACCTATGAGGGCACGGTAGATAACTAATATGTGAGAACTTGGGGTAATATAGCCCAGGCCATATAAGAAAATCTGTAAGTTATTTCGATAAAAAATTTTTTCAAAAAATAAAATACAAATTTTATTTATAAGAAAATATTTTTACCTGAAATAGATTGCTAAGAGAAAGAGAAACTTGGACATTAAACAAACTTCCAACTTCAAACGTGATAATTTGCAAACATACCAGGTTGAGAAGGAAGGGAGAGTAAATATCTACGTTAAAATAATTTTGCTGGGAGGTGATGAAATGGAAGGAGTGGTAGATCAAATAAATGTCAGTGAAAAAGAAATAACGAATAGGATTCAGTTTTCTTCCAAAATTTTTGAAGAAGTACTATTATTTTTAAGAAATATTTTGATTTTATAAAAATGAGTTGATTTTAATTTTTTTTTTACAGACAACACAGTGAACTTGAGAACTTTCAAACCTAGGAAGAAAAAAATTATGTAAGAAAGAGAAACGTATTGTTTTAACGTAACTAAGAAATAATTGATTAAATATCCTATGAATATAATTTTAAGGGTGGCCTTCATCCAGTTAATGTAAAACTCCTTTTTAAGAAGAGAAATGTACAAAGATTTGTAGTTAGTATTTTTGTTAGAGGTCAAGTTGGGAATTTGGAATTTTGGGAACTTTTCGGCAATTTTTTTCTTGTATATCTTTTTTTAAAAAATAAAATTTTTTAGTTATTTTGTTTATTATTACTATGTTTATTTTTAATTTTTTTTTTTTTTTTTGTTATATTAATTAATATAATTTATTTTTACATGATCTGTTAACTTCATCCAGGAAGTGCTAACCATGGAAAGACTGTTGGTGTCTTTATAATTGAGATAATCCAATGTCTTCTTGTAGATTGGTATCTTTGCCTTGAGAAAAGTTTTGTAAGTTTCGTAGCTTGTTTCTTCAATATTCTCTTTTTATAAAATTCAAAAATAAAATAAATACAATTTAAAACAATTTTGAATTCTTTATTCTCCTTATAATTTGGATCAATTTTTAAATCTCAACATAAGATACTATATAATATCAATGTATCCCATATTATCATTTTTGTTAAAGTAGATCATATTTACTAACAAATTTCATTATATTATATTTTTTTGGAAGGATTCCTATTTCTCAATCAAATTACCTTTGAATTGAAAATGAGAGATCAATCTCTTCTTCCAGATGAAATTATGACGTGACAATTTGTAATATTTCTTGTTGACCAAGGAGATGATGCCCAAATCTTTGTTGGGAAGATACGAGAGGATGGATAACAGTGCATTTTGAGGGAGGGAGTCAAAAAATATGCTCATTTTTTTTATTTTTTTTGATAGTCAATTCGAAATAAACAAAGAAAATGAGTTTTTGTTGACAAGTGTATTATATTTTTTTATTAAAATATTTTAATTTTGAAATGAATTTTTTTTGTATATTATTTTATTTTTTATTATTTATATTTTTTTATTAATATTTTATTAATAGATTTTTTTATTTAATTTTTATTAATTTAAATTTTAATGGACACTCATTTTATAGTCAGTTATAACTAGATTTGATGATCAGCTTTTGTAAGGGCTTGGGAAGCTTCACATGAACTTGATAGGTTTTAGACAGGGAAAGCTCATGCAAACACAACAAGAAAGCAAAAACATTCTGTTTGAAAGATCTGGGGAAATACTTATGGAGTTCTATGTTCCATTCCTTTTAAAATTAATTTTTTAAAAAAAATTTTAAAAAAAATAAAATGAAATTTTTTAAAAAATAAAATAATTGAAATAATTTGATGAAAATATAAACATTTCAATTTTATTTTATGTTTTTCAAAAAAAATAATGAAAAGTATACTAGATGTCGATAGTGGTTGTGGACCATATTGAGGTCTTTTCTGAACGGAAGTTTGGTAGCGCAGTCTTTGCTTTTCTCATCTCCAAGACCTAACTTCCCATAATTTCCCCATCCGCAAACAAAAACCTCCCGTTTTTCTAAATAAAAATAAATAAAAATAAATAAAAATAAATAAAAATAAATAAAAATAAATAAAAATAAAATAATTGAAAATCAAATTATTAAAACAATTTAAAAATAATTGAAATAAAACCATTAACAAAAATAGACTGATGCGACCCTGTAGTGACAGAAATGATGTTGGTGAGATTGGTCTTAACANACTTCATGAACAAAATTCTTTTTTGAATATATTCATTTTTTTTTTTTTTTTAATTTTTGTTAGCGCGTGGTGATAGATTCAAAAGATTTCGATTATATTTGTGAGATATTGAAAAGATGCCGAATATACACGATGATAATATATATTTAGAGAAAAAATGAAATAATTGAAATATTATCACTCATATTTCTTTATAATCAAAAACAACAATCATAATTTATAAAATAGAGCTATTGATAAAGAAAAATGGTTGTTTTATAAAAAAAATAAAATTGATAAGAGGAAAAAAAATTTGTGTATTTGTATGATTAGGATGAGAGAAAAGGAAATAGTATTTTTACCTCAAATGACAAACTTTTTTTTTGATTTTTTTTTATTTTTTTTTTGAAAGAAGGGATAAAAAAACAACACCTTTGATTTTTTTTATAAAGTCAATTTGCTTTCAATGTAAAAAGAACTGTATTCTCCAGCACTATAGAGTTTATTTTCGGATTGTTCATTATTTTGGTTGGAGTTAAAATATCTTTTTTGTTTCCTGTTCCACATTGCCCATAAAAATTGTGCCCAAATGAAAAACATCTCCATTTTCTGTTGGTATTTTTTATTTAATTTTAAAATGATGGAGCAATTCAAAATGAAAATTTGGATTTTTTACGAATATATTATGATGAGAAAAGCATGAATTGGAGATCTGTTTCATTTTCTTCTTTTATTTGGAAATATGAATTGATTATAAACATGAAATTATGTTATATATCAGTGAATATTCCATATATGAGACTGGGATTTTTTTTCGATTGGAGACTTTTTTTAGATATGTGATGAGAATTTGTTTGGAAAAACCATTTGTGGTTTTTGATTGAAATGATGAATTATGATATCACGCAGTGGGACCACATTCATAGAAAAAAATGAGAAATAGTATTGAAATTGTTTTTAATTTATCTGTAATTCTTGGTTTTCAGATATTTTTTCTACTAAGTTGATCCATTGTTCATCTTCTTCTTGCTCGCATTTGTTAGGATTGATTTTGTTTTTGAGGATGATTCTCTCTTTGATCATGTCAGTATGACCAGTTGAAAAAAAAGATTCTAAAGATTGTTGAACAATTGAAGGTACCTCTTCTTTGAATCTTGGAATTTTGTGGTCAAAACGAAGAATCCAAGTGATTGAAATTGATTCTTTTGCGAAATCGTTTGAACTTGCATCCCATTTTTCTTTATTGCAACAACTACAAATTCAATGAAAAATGAAAATAATTCGTTTTTCAAAAGATTTTATTATTTTTACCTATTTTCTTCTGTTCCATGATAGGTGTAAGTGTGATTATGGTATTCGAACTCAAGCTCTTCGGAAATTTCGTTGAAGTGCATTTGACTTGCAAATATCTTTGGTTTTTCCACTTTTTTCTTCACTTTGGGCTGATCCAATTTTGGGACTATAACTTTTTTTTTTTGGGTGGTGAATCTACCTCATGTGAGTCTTCGTAGGGTTAATCTGCTTTTTTTTTCTTTTGCTTTGGCTCTTGATCTATCGTTTTCTTGTGGCTCATAAAATCTATGTAGTTCTGCATCTCTTTTTCGAAAACAAGATCTTCAGTGATTTGACAATCTTGTTGCGGTTGATTTCGTTGTGGTTGATATTGTTGAGTAGGATATTGTTTTGGTGGATAACTTTGCTGTGGATATTGAGGAGGAGGTTTTGTTTTGTCGTATTCACTTCTTCTCCCTGTTTGATATCTTGATATACAGGGTTGTTTCTTATTGTTCTGTAGTTCAATTCTCTATTCGGAGGACCTTGGTCTGTCATGGATAAATGGTTCTCCCATGTTGTTTTCCCTTTTTCCTTTTCTGATCTGAACCTTTGAGAAATGGATTGTCGGGATAAATGATTTACTTCAATGTATTCTTTCAATTCAGGATCTTCATAAAATGTCCCCAATTCAACGATTCCACCAAGTAAAGCAAGATAAATCCATCTCAGCACAAATTGATAGGCAGGTAATGACCATCTTTGTTCAGAAGTTAATTTTTTACTCATATTTGCTTTTAAAAAAAACAAACTAATTTTTTTTTATTTATAGTTTCACCACTTTATATTTCTTCCATTTCATAATTCATTTTTTTTAATAATGAAATTTTTAATAATGTTTAATTAATTTTTTGAATTCAAGTATTAGATGAGATTTGAATTAGTTTTATTTTTAATATTTTTTTTTGAGTCAAGGATAGTAATCTCTACTATCCTATCCTGGTTCAGTGCAGGCCTTCAATTATTTATAATGATTTAGTTGATGTGGTCCATTATTCAATCTCAAAGAAGATAACAATTAAATCTACCAAACAAAATCCAAGTTATCCAGTTACACATATTGTTTCCATTCTATTGGCCAAAGACAAAGATCCTCACAACCAACTTCACCCATGTTAAAAGGGGCAGCTGGACAAAAATAATGGAGATTTGTAAAATGACTTTTTTTAACAAATAGAAGAAATTTCTCGAGAAATTTTGATCCATGGGCACTATACCAAGCAAAGCCTATCCTCTCAACATGCAGAAGTGGTTGCATATAAAGTTGATCCACAACAAGCACAACTTCCGCCTTTTTTACCTTTTTCGAAATTTTATCAATAAAAAACATAATATTAAAAAATATTTTAATCGAATTTAATTTACTTAATTTTTATTAGTAAATAATCCATTTCAAAACAAAATAATCGAAAATAATCGTTAGCAATATTAGAATCTTAGATAATTTTTTTATTCTAAAATATTTTAGATAATTAGTATACTAATTTTGGGAAGGCCTGGTTCAGTGTGTACTTTTTGCATCAGTAGTTGATGGGCTACTGCTTTAGCACAAGAGGCGATGACACGATGTCT
>JAMYWO010000004.1:240072-255639 GCA_024220525.1 Cochliopodium minus | reverse complement strand
TTCCAGACCCATGAGTTTCTTCCAGAGTCAAAAAGTTGATTTGCAAGAACGATTGGGATTCTTTCATCCGTGTCCACCACGTAGAAAGAGAATTCCTTGATCTTAGGACCCCAATGAGCAGAAAAAGTTGAATAACCAAGTATTTTCAGACTTTCATTGTTATATGTAACAAACGTTCGACCTGAATTATCCTTCAGGACCTTACAGCCAATCTTATCAGCTCTACCCTTTGACATGAAGTTGGAAGAAGCCATACTGTCAAGATAAGCATTTACAGACATGTTTTTTCCTTGCAAGACCAGCTGCAGAGGTACATGTTTATAAACTACCTTTGGGCCTCCTTGATCCTTTTCCAAGTCTCCATTGCCAGGACTGACCACTTTAATGTTGAATGAGAATCCAGTATAAGAGTTGGTGCACCTTCTTGCCTCATGACCAACTTGTTTGCAATTCAAACATTTTCTTGGATTAGGGCAACGCTCCCCACTCGAATGTTGCTCCATAAAACACTGCGTGCATTTTCTGTTATCCCTCAGTTTCTCTAAATCACTTGTCCATTGAGAATTAGGGACATTACTCCTAGAGTTGTTAACACTCCCACTACTTTGAGTATTGGAACTTCCTCCTCTACTGTTATTGTTCGAGCTACCCCCACGATTGTTTTCTCTTCTGTTTCTACTCTCTCTATTGTTACTAGACGAACTTTGATTGGAATTTGAACTGATTGAAGAACCAAAGCTGTTAGAGAGGCTACCACGACTATTTTGGGAATCTTGATGGGCAGGCCACTTCAAAGAATACAACGATTTTCTCTGTTCAACAAGAGGAGTTTCAGGAGAAAGATACTTCAAAGTAACAGCATGATAATGAGAGAAATTTCTGTGTAGACCATCCACAAATATCTTGAATAGCTCTTCATGTTTGAGATCTACGAAAAATTGTGAAAATTCCAACAACTTATCCAACCACATAGGTAATTCTTCGTAATTTTCTTGTTTGAAACCAGCGAGTTTCATTCTCATTTGTACCATATTGTCTTTGGAGACATTCTGCGTGACCAGCAAAGAAAGAGCTTCTCCAAGTGTCTTTGACCCACTGATTGTAGCGTTCGCATTCTTCTCGCAGTTCACCTGCAACAACCAGAAAGAGGTAGTCTGATCAAAAGAATTTGATTCAATCTCTCTTTTCCACAAAGAGAGGAAATGAAGAAAATCTTCGGTTACCTTCCTCCCAACTGCTTCAAAACACAGAGAATTCTTCTTGAGAGATCCTTTCTTATCAACTCTGTAAGAACACGATCCAAAGTTGACCTCGAACTTGAAAGTGTTATCTCCACCAGTTAAACAAAACTTGTTTTTATCATCTTTTAACACTACCACACGACGATTCACTTCTTCAAGAACCACCGGTTTGGGAGTAGAAAAGCTAATATTCTTGAAATCCTCCAACATCTCATTCCTATCTCTTTGCAGTTGTAACATATTCTGATCTCTTTCTCGTCTCAAATCTACTATTTCTTTTTCCAAAAATATCTTATCCTTATTTCTATCCTCTTCCATCTTTAACATAATTTTGTTGAATTTATCAAATCCTTGCATGAAAGACTCCTCCGAAATTTTCAACTTCTCCTCAAGCTGTTTATTGATAAGTTTCAACAACTCATTGTCCATTTCAGGAGTCACTTCTTCCACTTTTGAAGTGTCTGAAGAATCATCCAGGAAAAACATCTGTTCTTGTAGGAACTGCTCTTTTTGAGACTGTTGCTCCTGTTGAGACTGCCCCACCTGTTGAGACTGTTGCACCTGTTGAGACTGTTCCACTTGTTGAGACTGTTGGATCTGCTGGGACTGTTCCACTTGTTGAGACTGTTGCATCTGCTGGAACTGCTGTTCCTGTTGNCACATCTTAATGTTTTGGAGTATTCGTTTGGGGTTATAGTAATTAATTTTGGAAATTTGAAGAATTCATAAAATGGAGATATTTAAATTTTTTTTATTTATTCAAAATGGAAATTGTTTTTTGACATAACAAATTTTTGAGTTGGTGTGAAACAATTATTGTTGGTTTGTAAAAGATTGTCTTCCAAAGTCATTTACTAAATTCCAAAACCTGTTTTGCATATGATATTTACTTATTTTTCTTTTGTAACCAGACAATCTCATTCTTTTAAAATAAAAGGATATTTCCAAAAATTAAAAAGAGGTTTTTATTTTAATTGTAATAGTAATAGTGAATTTTCTTTTGAAAGAACATATCTAAAAGGTAATAAGTGATTTCCATGACCCCCATGAACATAGCAACTTGTATATCCATCAGAAAATAAACCGTGGTCAGGTGTTCTTAGAATTAAAGAAACAAAGTTTAGATCAATTTTTTTAACATGTAATCCTAACATTCCCTATTTATTTTTGTTTATATTATCGAAAAAATTAACTGTTTTATAAAAATTTTTTACTTTGTGACAATGACCAGAAAAGAAAAACATATTTTTTATTGGATATTTCTTTGACATACCTGAAAATAACGACCACTGTTGAGGATTATGAACTAAAAATATTTTATGAATACTTTCTATTTCATTATTATCAATATTTTGGGTTGTTTTCTCAACTAAAGAACACATCTTTTGGGCTCTTTGTCTTTTACTGAAAACGAAATGACTTCCTATTATCTGAAACTTTTGGTTTTTATGTTCAAATATTATGTCTTCGTCTGCCAATACTTTAATTCCAAGAGAATTCATTACATTTGTAACACATTTGAAAATATCATAATCATGATTTCCATAAACAAAAAACACCTTTTTATCTATATTTGTTAAAGATTAAAAATAAAAAAAAAAAAATTTACTTTTGAGAGGTTCGAAAGAATAATACAAGATGTCATAAATAAACTTTTCATCTCCATGATAGACTTCTGATCCTAAAAGAAAATCTAAATTTAAATTTCAAATAAACAAAGAGTTACCCAATAAATCACCAGTAATAAATATGAAATCAGGATCATATTCTAATGCATTATTTATCATATCTCTTAAATCATTTGCTGTCATGAACAATCCAAGATGCACATCACTAATCTGGTATATTACAATATTCTCTGTTGTCTTTCTCTTTTCTTTGAATTTCTCTTCATTAATACATAATTGATTTTCGTTTTTTACTTTGTGTACATTTTCTTTGTGAGAATTTTTGATTTTATTGTTTATGTGAAGAAAACTTTTAATCTTCAACATTCTTCTTACATTTTCGATAAATGCAATTATACTTAATGTTAATGCCAGATAAAGAGAAAAACTTTCGTTTGTGGTGATGTATTTCAATATTATCATTAATTGATTTTGATTATCTTTTTCTAAGAAAACATATTGGGATAATGTATTTTCGAATATGAGTTGTATTGTTGTGAATAATGCAGATTGCAAGATGAAAATGAAGAAAAAGAAGGATGGATATCCAATCAGCAATTTAGATTTTGTTATATTTTTGGTGAGATGAATGAAATTGTAATTATAAGAGCTGAATAATATATGTACACCGAAATGAAGATATATAATTGCCATTATTGAGAATATAGTTGATGATACCACTTGGTAATATCTCTCACTAAAGAAATAAAAGGATATATCATAAATGGTGCGGAATATGGTTACTTTTTTGGAGATTTCTTTTGATCTTGTTTTCTTTATACAAATGAAAGTAATGTATGTATGCACCAGAGATATTAAAAGGAAACCAATTGGAATCATTTTTTTTTTTAACAAATTATTATTTCAAAATATTTGAATTTAAAGAAGAAATGAGTCATGCAAATTTAAATTTTATAAATTTCAGAATGATTTGTTTATATTATTTGATTTTAGGAAGCATAAATATATAAAAAAAATTTGGAAGAATTGCAATATTGAGATGGAAAAAAGGAAAATAGAAGATAATCAAGAATCAAATAAAAATATCAAATTGGATGAAGAAGAAGAAGGAGATGAAGATATTAAAAAAGTAGAATGGAAGGATATAAGTGAATATGATGTAAAAGAAAATCAATTAATCCTTAATCATCAAGATGCACCTCTCTATTGTGATTTTGAAGGAGGGGGATACGATATTAAAGATGTAAAAATAATAATTTTTATAAATATTTACAATTATTTTTATATTCAATCAAATTGAAGAATAAATTGACCATTTCGGTGGAATTGATTGCAAATGATTGTGATTATGTTGAGCAAGTTTCATATTGTCTCCAAGATTATGAATTTGATGGGACATTAAAAGAAGGAGATGAATATTCTCACATTGGTGGAATGCAGAATAGTATACCTTATTTTTGATTAAGAATTATATTCTCAGAAATATTCAAAATTGATTAATATTTGTTTTGATATATAGAAGATAATACAACAAAATCTTGGGGTTATTATGGTGAACATTGCATGCGTATTACTATGAAATGGAAAGTGTTGTCTGTCAATGAAAAAGTAATTAAATTCGAGTTAACAGGAACACACGAGGACATCAACTATTTTGATCATCGTGCAAAGGATTGTCAATTCAAAGGAATTTTCTATTTGAGTCCTGTTCCCAGAAATAGTTTGTGGATTCCTGACTAAAAATATCCAAAAATTTTCGACCAATTAAATAGAATTTCAACCAAAAAAAAAATTTTTAAAATTTCTACGATTAAAGATGTTGGAACAAAATGGCATGTTTTCTTTGCTGAAATTTTTTTACAAAAGCTATTATCCAAAAAAAATACTTTGAAAATAAGAGTATATTTTATTGTTGTTATAATTTTTTTTTTTTCCATTGAAAAAATTGTTTAATAGGAGGATTCATACTGAGAAGTCGTTTAATTATAAAATCTCATTTACTTATTCCTTTTTGGAAACAAAATTAAAAAACTATGGGTTTGTTTTGCAGCTTTTAACTGCTTTCATCCTATTCCTGATAGGACATTTTCAATAACACGCTCTGATATCTGGATTTTCGGTTCTTGAGTTCCTTCAAATCTGTAGATCAGAGCTCCTTTCTCCCAATGTTTCTTTTCATCCTTGTAATCTTTCATCTGTGATTTTCTCCAAAAATTAAACGTTCTGAATTCTTCCATTGATATAAAGAAACGAAGAGCCTCGCTTAGAGTTTGAGTAGGGATTATCTTTTTGTGAGTACGTTGTTCAATTTCCAGATTGCCCAGTTTAAAGTCCAAGCACAATTTTGGGTTACCGGGTTTGCTGATCCGCTTAGTGTTATATTTTTCCTGTCAAGAATTTTTTGTTTAGCTTTTCTCTCTTCATATCCTAATTCTTTTAGTGTACCCAAATGGATTCTTTCTGCTGCTTTAGAATCTAACAAAATGTACCATCCGTTGCTGATTTTCAACGAGCAAAGTTGCACTTTCTTTATTGTAGATTGGTAAGATTTTTAGAATGATACTTGAATGGATAGAGAAAATGTTTTCTCTACATGTTTTAGAATTTGTTAGAGTGTTTGTTTTCATATTAAACTTTTCGAATCATTTTTGTTGTCCTCTTGTGAAGAAATTAACTTTTCCTATGCTTGAAAACAAGCTTTTGTCGTCAGCGAGATTTTCTTTGCAATTTTACCAGAGAAGATTATTATTTGCATCTTTTCTGTTTTGATTATCATTTTATTTTTGCTGTTTTGATAGAGTTCTTTTACAAGTGATCCAGTACCCCAGTAACTCCACTCAAAAGTTAAGTGGCTTGTCTCAAATTTTTCATGGAATATTTTCTCTTTTTTGAAATTGAATATCTTGTTTGACAACTTAATTTTCCAACTTTTTTCTGTTTTTTCTTCTAGCTTTCCTTTATTATCTTTTTTCCCATTCTTACTGATGATAATCACGTTATCTCCATTAGAAGGCAAAGGTTCATTGGTCCGAGGCAGGTCTTTAAATATTAAATGTGTTTGTGCAATCCACTTGTCATGCTCTTTGACCACAGACATCACTTGACTAGGTTTTCCATTTTCTTTACCTTTTTGTCAGAGATTGGGACAATGGGTGCTTGATAGTAAATAAGAGACAGGACATAGGATTTAATCATTTTAGATTTTCCAATTGTTGACAGGTTTTTCGCTTTTTTGATTATTGTAGCATTCTTAACCATATCTTCAAAGATCACCTTCCACTTTTTCAATAGGTTCATTGTTATCAAAATCAAATCCAAGGTAGGTCACCTTTTCAGTGATAGTGTTGTGTATTTGTTGAATCCTCAAGCTCAGAAATGCCCTCTGTACCCTTATCCATAAAGATAAATACAATCAGAATTTTTAGAAAATATTTTTTTTTTATTTATTTTATATTTTATCAAGCTATTCTAATAAACAAATTTAAGAACTCAAAGTATCTTACATTGATTTAGATTTGAGAAATATCTTTGATAAAAACAATAAATTAAGAATATTTCAAGAATAAAGGTAACAACACAACATCTCCCTCTACTTCTTCGATTTCTTGTTTTTAGAAATTCCTTTCCTGTTCTTTGGATATTTCTTTTCAAATTCTTGAAGATATTTGGAAACCATCTTTGTATTTGCAATCTGTCTTTCTTTCAACCATTTTGGAGATTCTGTTCTCTTCCCATCTATAATGGTTTTAAAAGTAAATCCTCCATATACCTTTTTGTGTTCCAAAATTTCCTCTATCAACCACTGTCCTTTCCTTGGAACAATTGTTCACCTGATTATCGATTCTATCGAAATCCAACGTGTTATTCTTCACATTGTTCTCGATTTTATCATCCTTGTACCGAATGTTTGAATCTCTTTCGTCTTTATCTCCATCATCACTGATGTCTACCATATCAAGATCATTCTTCTTCCCCTTTCTTCCCTCTCCCTTCCTGCGGGCAATTAAAGGTAGTTTTTCTTTCTTGTTACGATTCTTCCACTTGGATAGGACTTCTTTACAATGGGATAATTCATCTTCATTTCTCCAAGAATCATTATCATCTCCATAACCCTTCCATCTAATACGATAACACTTCTCACCATCAATATCTGCTTCATCCACAACAGAATCTACTTCATATTCATAATCTCCGGTAACCTCTTCTCCATGAACATATTTCACAGTATGAATCAAATTTCTTTTGATTATATCACTCTTGAAAAAATAATTCTGAAGGGTAGCAGTACCATGTAAAATATCTTTGACAACAAAGGGTCCATGATGTTTCAAAGATAACTTCTTTTACTTCCAACAGGAATTATGAATATCACCAGGACAAGATCACCAATCTTCGGTTTGTCAGTTGCGTCATCAAAGTTGTTTGCGTTCTCCCAACGGCATTTTACATCTCAATAAGCAGCTTGCTTTCTAGTTTTAACCAATCTGGTATACCAGTAACGCACTGTAAGATCTTTAGGTTTGTAGTCCATGTGCATTTCAACAACAGTGTAAGGGTCCAAACCAAAAGTGAGTAAAAAAGCGCTCTTTTTGAATCCTCTCTGGCAGTGAGTGTTGATAGCAAAAGTTGCAAATGGTAACATTTCATCCCAATCTGAATGATCAGGTTTGCAGACAGTTTTAAGGACATTTAATAAATAACCATTACTTGACCATTTGATTGACTGTGGTATGGAGTAGACATTGTTTTCGTCATTCCCAACAACGCGCACTGCTCTTTCATGACCTCTCCTGCAAAATTCTTTGCTTGATCATTATACATATTAGAAGGAATACCATAAACTAAAGCATGTCCGAAGAGAATCTTCTGCAACAGACTGAGACTTCATTTCTTTCAAAGGAAAAGCGGAAACAAATTTGGTGCTAGGATTAACCAATGTAACGATGTATTTGTTCCCATTCTTGCTTTCTCTCATTTCAAGTAAGTCCACAGATATTCTTCCATTTCCAATGGTAAGCTCCAACGGATGTAGCATTGGTTTGAAAGATTTCTTTCTCTTGTTCCTCGGACATATGTCGCAACATAAAATGAATTCTTTGACGTCATCATAGAATCCATGCCAGTAGAAACGGAATCTCAGGGCATCCATCGTCTTTTGAACACCAAGATGATCACTAGTAGGGTGAAGATGGGCAAGTTTCAAAACCTCTTCTCTTTTGAACGTTTTAACGTAATATCTAAGACCAGAGTTGAACTGCTTGTCTTTGTCTTTTAATTTTCTGCACAGTTGTCCTCTCACAACGCAGAATTTGTTTTTTTGTTTACTAAAAATGTCAACAATACCTTTGTGTAGATCGTAATCAACGTTTTTAGGTAATTTTCCACCTGTGAAAAGAGCTTTCATTNAAAAAAAAGGTATTTGTTTGTTTTTGGGCTAATGATGCATGACATTGTATGGAGTTTCTGATATCGCTTGAATTGAATGGGGGATTATAAAGGCAATATTTTGAAATAGACCTCGTTATGTCGTTTTTAATATTCTTATTATTGAAGATGTTCAAATTACTGTCCCAATCACTATTGTCTACAAGGAAGATATTTGCAGGAACAGCATCATAGAAGAATCCATTTCCTATCTCCTTTCTATCTCTTTCACTGAAGCTATTATTTTTGAGCTTATCGCCATAATGTTCCTTGAATTTATTCAGCAATTCAGGTTTGTTATTTATAACGTCTATCATTAAAGAAATTGGTGTCAAGAAAGTGTTCTTTTCTTCCTCACTTTTCCCTATCTTTATTTTAGCATCTTTTTTCTTTTCAATATGAAGAGTTTTTTTATCTGTTTCGATTATTATTCCAATTTCATCTGTTTGAGTATTTCTTTCTAAATTAAATTCATGAAATTGTTCTTCTAATTTTTGTATTTTGATAAATTCTTTTTGTTTATCAAACATTCTGTTAATTGATTCAACCTCTTTAGTTAACGAGACAATTTTTAAATTCAGAGTGTCTATAACTTCTTCTAATTTGTTATTGGAATCACGAATTGTTTGTTTCAATATTTCGATTTCTTCATCTTTTCCCATTATTTCCTTTTCAATTTGCTAATTTTATAATTGAAATTTTTAAAAAATTATATTCATTTTCTTACTGATGATTTGAAAGAGAATTGATCTTTTTTGGTGAAATAAAAGTGAGTATGATCCTCAATAATAATATTCACTATTTCAGGTGAAACCAAATCTAACTTTCCATCAATGAATATCTTTAAATCCCCCTAAATATGAAAATTAATAAAAATCATAATTTTTTAAAAAAATTTGTTACTTTAATGTTTGAAAAATCTTCAAATTTACACATCAAACCCTTTTTTTCTGCTTCTTTAATAATCATTTTTGCATCATTCAAATTCTTGAAGACAATTTTTTGTTGATTCTCTTTGGGCTTTCTCTTATACCAATTATATTCAACAGGAGAATTCTCTAAAATAGATTTAATTTTATCATGAGACAAACGATCACTATTTTGATCTAGTTTTATTGAAAGATTTAGTATTATTTTTAATAAAAGTAATGGGTTGTGATTTATGTATATGGTTGGAAATGTTTTGAATAAAAACAATAGATTATCAGTCTTCTAAATTTTCAGATAAAAATGATAGAAAAGTAAAAAACATACACAAGGTGAAAATGACTGTCGTATTTTCTTTAAATTTTTTTAGATATGATCTCATTTCAGTTGAATTTTCTTCTCTATTTTTAAGTTTTTTATTTGTAATTGTTGGTATTGAATTTTTCCTTTTATTTTTTCCTTTTTGTACATATACATTCGTTACATTATTGATTTCTGATTGGTTAAATTGATTATTATTATTGTTATTTTCTTTCATTTGGTCAAATATATGAAAGTGATTTTTTTTTTATATAATTTTATTTTTCTTGAGAAAATTATAATATAAAAAAAATTGAAAGGAAAAATCTTTGGAAATTTTATGTTCAAATCAGCAAAAAGAGTTCATTTCAAGGGAAAAGTGGTGAAAGAAAAATTAACAAAAACCACACTTTCCTAGGATACCCTTTGAAGTTCTACATACAAGGGGGGGGAAGACTGAAACAAACTAACAAGTAAACTAGACAATTAGGGCAATAATATAAATACTATCAACAAAACTGTATAGGAAACCCTATGGGTCTGTTTCAAAAGTTTAAAGAAAAATTTTTTTTTTATAAAATTTTATTAATTTTTTTTTTTTTGAAAAAAGGGTTTAAATCAAATTTTAAAAAGATTGTCAAAAAAAAAAAACATATTTCTTCAATTATTTTTCTTTCATCAATACATCTTTATTGATAATATTTTAGAAAACAAGTTTTAAATTTGTTTTAATTGATTAAAAGTCAGAGTTTTTTTTGATTATTGATTTAAAAAGATTTTTAATTTTTAATCTTCAAAATTTTATATTTTCCATTTAAATTCCATTTTCAATCATCTAAATTTCTGCAATTTTTGTATAAATTTAAACAAATATTCAATTTTTAGTTGTTTTTATTTGAATCCATCATCTTATCAATCTGTTCCTTCTTTATCATTCTATTCTGATATGTTGG
Organism: Cochliopodium minus; assembly: GCA_024220525.1. NCBI lineage: Eukaryota > Discosea > Himatismenida > Cochliopodiidae > Cochliopodium > Cochliopodium minus. The sequence continues at coordinate 245,166 of JAMYWO010000004.1, read as the reverse complement.
GGGGATATTATTTATTTCTTCAAATACAAAACCAAGAAATGTATTATATTCTCGAATAATAATCCAATAAAATACAAAAAGTTTTTCCTAATTGTTTTTTTAAATAAATCACAAAAAATAGGATTTACAAGATATTGAATAATAAGAAAGCAAATATATCACCAATCAAAAGAAATGATCATAATCATACGCATTGAATACTTTGATGGTTATTGGTTGGCAAAAATATGACTCATTTTTTTTTATATATATTTTAAAACAAACAGTAAAAAAATTAATAGAATATGCAAAAATCAGGTGTTATATTTTGGAGATAATTAGATTGGATGTCATCGCCATAGTAACTTATATTTTCATTAAAATCTTCGATTAAATTCACTTACAAAAATTAACACAATTCATCATATTCTACTTTGACGAATTCAAAAACAAATATTAAAACAAATAACGTTGTTTTCAAACTTTCCTAATAGATGATTATTTTGCACTAAATATATTGTTGATATCATGTTTTATTCATTATTTCTCTTTTCTAATATCTAAAGTAATGTCCCGCTGTCTGTTTTTTTTTTTTTGTATTTTGAAAGTAAATTGAAAGTAAATTGAAAGTAAATTTCAAGGAAAATTTTTTTTTTCTTGCAAATTTCTTTCGACACTAAATATGGGTTATAGTTTGTCAAAAGAAGGTTTTTCCAATATTTTTTCAAATTATATACATTTGTATAAAAAATTAAAAAATCGAATTCACCTGCCACCTGGTAATTTTATTAATTGATCATATGTGCAAATATAAGATTTATCATTCAAGGATTCTTTTAAATTAGGTAAATTGAGGGATGAATTCAAAAATAAAGAAAATGGATCCAAAAGGAAAAAAATGTTGCAGTTGTTCAAATTTATATAAAAAGGGAAATAAGAGATGGAAACCATCAGCATTGAATATACCACATGATTATGTTGCAAAAAATAAAATAGTGGTTGGGGTGAATGATATAATTTGCAAAAAATGACATACCAAATACATCAATGAAAAAACGAGGTATTATTCAATATAAAAAATAATAAAATTTATGAATGCAGGAAAAGGAAATTAGAAGGTAAAATATTCTTTATAAATAAATTTTATCATCAAAGTTAATGTGAAATAGAAAAGGAAATCCAAAGTGACAATAGGTTCATAGAAGAATTAGAAAAAACAGTTCAAGATAGAGTAGAAAAAGAAATTGGGGTGATTGTGGTAGATGCTGTGAGAAGAGATAGGGAAAGAGACCAAAAAAAATTGATACAAGTTAAGAAAAAGTACAAAGCAAAAGTAAATGAGATTGTGACTTTGAAGGATAGAAAGATAGAAGTTTTACAAACAAACATGAAAAAGGAAAAAAATAAGGTTGGTGTACTTAACAACCTCTTCAAAAAAATTCACAAAGAGAAAGTTGAAGGAGACAAGATTATAAAAGAGAAAGAAGAGGAAATTAAAAATATTCACAAAGAGAAAGTTGAAGGAGACAAGATAATAAAAGAGAAAGACGAGATAATTAAAGAGATGAAAGCTAGAATACTTCATTTGGAGGAGAGGCGGTACTCGCAGATGGCTTATAGCCAGCCTTCTGGTATCCTTAACTCACCAAGGGAATGTGATAGTAAAAAAAAAATTCATTTTTTTTTTTCATTTTATACTTTTTTTTTTTGTATTTTTTATTAATATTTGGATTTTTTAATTTTTATTAAAATTATTTTGAATTTTAGGAGACAAAGAGGATATGAGTGATGGTAATACTGTGACAAAATTTAATTATTCTCAAATATTTTTTCGAAAAAAAAAGAAGATAACTCAGCTGATCCAATTAATTAATTTTCGTTACATTAAGTTTTTTCTCCAATAACTAAAAATGGTATATTTTAATTTTTAATATTTAAAACTTTATATTAAATTTTAAAAATTGAGAATGTTTCAGGGTTATTTGAAGAAAATTCTTTAGATTGGAGAAATGAACAAAACAATGATTTTGGTAAAATTTTTTCAACAATATTCATTTTTTTTAAAATGATTTAAATGAAGAAGATTTAATTGGTAAAGAAATACTAAATTTAAATTTAAATTAAATTGTATTTTTTAGGGTTTGACCTTGGTTACGGGCAAGATGATTCTGGAGACTCATATGAAAATAACTTCATCAATGATGGGAACAATACAAATGTTGATTCGAACAATGAATATCATATTGAAGAACTTCACTCACCATCAGAAAGATCTATTTCGGGTCAAAATATTATACCAGATATCTCTTCAAATAATGAAGAAGACTTTTCTAAACAATTTTCTCGAATATTCCTGAGTGCTACAACTGTAAACCAAGTTGATGAGTCTCTCATTGCTGTTTTTCACGAAAGTTTAAATACATTGTTTTTAAAGAGTCAAATCCCAGTAAAGTACTTGAAAAATACTCTTGATCGTTGTAGGGTTCAATTTCCTGGTGAAGAGCACCTTTACTTTAAGAATCTTGGTCCGAAAAACAGGATATTGATCTCGAGAAGTAGCTTGAATTATTTCAACAACAGATCATTTACTGTTGTTAATGCATATTTCTATTGTTTTGCTTCACTACTTTATTCCCCAAAACCAGGGCAGAATGATTTCAAAGATAGCTCTTTGTTCAAGACAATAATGAGAATGGGAGATCAAATATTTCTTGATAGGCAAGAACGTAAAGCTACAGCTTGGAAATTGTTGATGAATGCTTTCCGAAATGATCTAAATCCTTCCTCTTCAACATTAGCGATAAAACTTTCAGAGGAAAGATTAACAGAACAGGAAGTCTTGCTAGCATCGCAAATAGAACAAATTTTATCAACTCATGATTTGGAATCACAAGAAAGAATTTTGATAGATTTGGTCACAAGTAACAAAAATCTTCCATTCTTGTCTCTTCTTGTTGCAGATCTGTCCGAAAACAAAAAAAAGAACAATTTAAGTAGTGTTTGGGAGATACATAAAACAACAATTGTCAAAAAATGCTTGATGACAAAGAAATTGTATGTGATCTCTGATGTAGTATTGCAATCATTGAGGGATATTACAGATGGAATACCTCCTATTTACATTGTTTCAAGATACTCCAAATACGTTAAAGAGAGACTACTGAGAGCAGAAGAAACGAATTTTGGAGTGGTTGAAGGGATAAAAAATGGATTTATGTTTGAAAATTATAAGAGAATGCTCGAAGCTACTGCACCTTTGTTTTCGTTGCTTAATCTCTTGGGTGCTGAGTTTCTGTATATTCATGGACACTTTGATGCAACAAATAGAAGAAATAAGAAATACACTTCTTTCTCTTTTTCTTTTGTCATAAGAAAATGGTCTCAAAAAGTAAAGTTGATAATACCAGTTGCTTTGTTTGCTTTGAGTGAAGAAGAGTGCATGCAATACATCATTAGATTTTTTAATGGGATGAAAAGAGTGAAAGAAATCCAACTACCAATGATGAAGTGATGAAAGTTATCTCCACTATAAAAGGTTTTGATAAGTTGAAGGGTGAAGAGTTTGAAAAAATATTCCAAAAAAACGGGAAAGTTATTGTTTGGAAGGAAATAGTTGAACAAAAGAAGCAATTTATGAAGGTATTTGAAATAATGGAAAATTAAAATTTAAAATTAAACAAACATTAAAATAGGAAAATATTTGCCCCGGTTGTTGCTATACTTATGACTCCGAAAACAAAACAGCATATCTCATAACAAGCAAGTTTGTCACAAAGAAATTTGATTTTGAAGATAAAGATTTTAGTCTGTGTGATGTTCACTTACCTGTAAGAATGTTAAATGGAATTATCCTTGAAATGGCAATTTTTTCTTATGTTTGTCAACGTAACTTTCGGGCAATAAACTCAGCGTTATCATATGTGCTTAGGGGTCTGGACAAAAAAACGCAGTACAATGACGTGGAGACAAAACTTAATGATGTTAGCGTTGAATTTAAAGGAGACTTCAAACCAACGCAATCAGAAAATCCCTCAATAGTAAAGAGTAATATTGATATTTTACGTTTTGGAGGAAATGAAGCAAAGAGGATTTTGAATTATGGAGCATTATTTGTTAAAACTTTCTATGAACATTTAGTTATCTCAGAAAATACTGGCACAACTTTTGATCAATCATTCATGTACATTCTCAAAAGCAGAATTACTAAATTAAGAGATCACTTTGCTGGAAAGAATATTGTGGATCTTCCTCACAGAGAGAACACTGATGACTTAAAGTATGTTAATATATCTGACTTTGGAAATTTACAGGAAGGACGAAATGATGTTGTCAGACGCTTGACTTTGCTTGTTCAATTAACAAAGACCAATGATAATTTAAACAAGAAAATTGGGGAATTGACAAAATTAATTTATGAGGAGATTTTTGATGTCTTAAATCTTGTCTTTGAAACATCAAACCATGGGATCGATTGGCCTAAATGGGTTAACCTCTCAAAGTAAATTTTTTATTTTTAAATTATTTATTTTTCATCTAAAATATTTATTTTTATTTTTGTCTAACATTTTTATTTTTTATTTTTTATTTTAAAATTATTATTTTTTATTTTTTATTTTTTATTTTTTATTTTAAAATTATTATTTATTTTTATTGATTTATTTTTTATTTTTTATTTTCATTTAAAATTATTTTTTATTTTAAAATTATTTTTTTATTTATTTTTTATTTTTTATTTTTTATTTTTTTTGATTTATTTTTATTGATTTTAATTTTTGTTTTAAAATTATTTATTTTATTATTTTTTTATTGATTTTTTTTTTCATTATTTTTTTATATTTTTTATTTTTTACTTTTTATTTTTTATTTTTTATTTTATTTTTTATTTTTTACTTTTTATTTTTTATTTTTTATTTTTTATTTTCTATTTTTATTTTTATTGATTTATTTTTTTTGATTTATTTTTATTGATTTAAATTTTTATTTTAAAATTATTTATTTTATTATTTTTTTATTGATTTTTTTTTTAGTTATTTTTTTATATTTTTTATTTTTTACTTTTTATTTTTTATTTTTTATTTTTTATTTTTTATTTTTTATTTTTTATTTTTTATTTTT
>JAMYWO010000004.1:206400-226946 GCA_024220525.1 Cochliopodium minus | reverse complement strand
ATCCAATTATATCAAACAAAAAACTTCTTTTCATTCACAAATACAATACATTTGTATTGAAAGAATTCAATCAATAACCTTTAAATTTTGTTTATTAAATTTTTTTTTCAAAAACTTTTTCAGGAAATGAATGACGAAGCTAGCGTGAATTTCTCCTTGAAATGTTTTTCCAATGCACTTCTAGAAAAGGAGAACGTCAAGAACTTGGGATCGAAAATCATCCTCCACGAAAAAATGCTGCAGACATTTATCGACAACAGGCTGAACTTGCCCATCATGATGAAGGTTTACAAAGAAAAGGAAGGACAATGTGTAGTTGCATCAGTATTGGTTAATCATAAAACAAATAAAAATTTTTTTTTATTTTTTTTTTTATGTTTCTGGATGATCATTTTTTTTATTTTTTATTTTTTATCTTAATTTTAAATTATTTATTTTTATTTTTACTTTATATTTTTTTTGTTTATTTTATTAATTTTTATTTTTATTTTATTTTTAAATTTAAACAAAGTTTTTTTTTTTTTATTTATCAGGACTTCAGTGGTAATGAGGACTGTGCTTATCTGCCTTACTGGATGATGAAAACTTTGAGTATCGATGAAGGAGAATTCGTTAACTTTGAAACAATAAAACTCATCAAAGCAGATTATGTAAGATTAGTTCCTCACCAACACCAATTTCAAGATTTGACAACTTCAACCTCCCTAGCTTTAATTGGTTAAAAAAAAATCTTTTTTTTTTAAATTTAAAAAATTTTTAAAATATTTTTGTTATTTATATTTTTAAAAATTTTTAAAACATTATTTGTATTTAATTAAATTTTTTGTACTTTTCAAATATTATCTTTATTTTTTATTAATTGTTAAATTATTTTTACAGAAAATGCACTCACACTTCACTATCCTTGCATCACGTCCAACACCACCATAATTTTGGAAGGGCAAGGGAAGCTGTGGGAATTCGAAGTGGACAAGATAGAGTGCAAGGGAGAACCCCTCTCTTACGCTTCCGTCATCGACACTGATCTCAAAGTTGATTTCGCTCCTCCCTTGCAAGAAGACCTCCTCTTTCTTGAGCTCAAGCTCGGAGGGGAGAATTCTTTGGCTTCTTCTCTTTCTCAGGGTGAGTTTTGCTATTATGTTTTTGATTTGAAAAAGTTGGACGAGTATGAGAGTTTCCTGAAAGATGAATTTTCTATCAATCTTGTTGTTGAGCCTTCTGATCCAAAGAGTGTAAAAATTTATATTTAATTTTAACAATTTTTTATTTTAAACAATAAATTTAATTTTTCCTTATTTTTTATATTTAATTAAAAAAGGATTTGGATCTTTACATATCTTCTACAGAGTCTAAACCAAGCATCGACATCAATGATTTTTGCGATAACAGAAAAGGGAACAGTGAGCTGACGTTCACCTATTCTGATTTTCAAACTCCTTCTCGCATTTTCGTTGGCATCACCTGCTACTCTGGTCATTCCAGTAAATACAAAATCTCCGCTAAGAAAGTTTTGTCCAAAGACAAAGGCCATCAAACTGTTTTGAATCAAAACAACGTCATCTCGGAGAATGTCGTTCAAAACGAGTTTTGTTTGAATTGCAAAAAGTTTGTGCCGCTCCCTTCTTTTTCTCTTCACGAGATCCAATGCAAGAAAAGGAACTTCTACTGCGAAAAGTGCGACATCATCATCCCCATTGACTCGAAGGACAAACATCATGATTTGTACCACTCTTTCACTTCTTGTTCTGATTGTGGCATGAAGAACTTGGAAAGATTCAATTTGAAGAAGCACAAAAGCAAGTATTGCGACATGAAACTTTCCAAGTGCTTTTATTGCAGCTTGAAAATCGTCGAAAAGGAGAAGTTTGATCACATGGATTATTGTGGAAACAGATCTTGTCTTTGCTCTCATTGTAATGGAAATTTCAAAAGAAAAGGTTTACTTTTTTCATTCCACATTTTTTTTTGTTTTATTAATTTTTTTTTTTTTATATGGAAGAAATGAAGCATCATCTCATGACTGTCCATCAATTTCTTCCCAGCCAAATTACTGACAATGATGCCATCAACATTTGATAAATGAATGTATATATTAATTAAAATAATAAATTTTAAAGAAAAACTTTCGCATCCAAAGCAATGAGGGACAGCAATTGAAAGAAAATTTTCATTATATTGAGCCAAATCGATAATAATAATTAAACATCATATTTATGAAATGTCAGCCTGATTGTAAAAATAATTAATATAATGTTGGTTTGAAGAAAGTCCATAAAACTTTCTCCGATTTAAATAAAATAAAAATAAAAATGAAGAAAAGAATCAAGATTATTGTTTCAAGTGGTGAAGGTGTCAGCAAGTCAGAATTAACAGTTATGTTCGTAAAAGGGAGATTTGTTGACAAAATGTATTTAATTTTTTTATTTGGATTCTTTTAATAATTTTGGGCTGTAATTTTTTTTAATACCAGAGATCCAACAATGGATAATTATTATCGCAAAAACATCGAAGTGGATGGGATGAATTTCACAATTGATATTTTAGATATTAAAACAGAGCACAGCTCTTCTATGAAAGACAAAAAGTTTAAGGATGGCGACGGATTTATTTTGGCATTCAATTTAAATTCAAAATCAACTTTCAATGATTTGGATGATATAAGAGATCAATTGACAAGAGGGAGAGATACAAAAAATATATCAATGAAATCGAAGAAAAAAAAAGATATCAACGACATTCCCATTACTTTGGTTGGATTTTATTCTGGGGAAATAGAGATTAGCTTTGAAGAGATAAACGAGAAGGTCAAAAAGTGGGGATGCTCCTTCATGGTGGTTGATTTGAAAAATGGGATCAATGTTGATGAATGCTTTGTCAATATTGTTAGGCAGGTAGGAAAAATTAAAAAGTTGAGAACAAAAGATCCATTCCTAGATACAGAGTTGTTTGTTGAGCTTGAGAATAATCCCAACATAAACTCTATTGACAAACTCAAGTATTTTCAAATTAATGGGAAGGATGGTTTTGGGAGAACTCCTCTGATGGTTGCTATCGACAACAACGTTGAGGAAGAAATAATAGAGCATCTACTTGCGCTCAAAGCAAATCCCAATCTCAATAACTTTTTTGGAGAAAATTCATTCCATGTGTTGTTTAAAAAAGAGAAAGAAAACTTAAAATTAATCGAATCTTTTTTCAAATCGAATGCAGATCCTAACACAGAAGATACAGAGGGAAAATCTTGTTTTTGTTATGCCTGTTTGAGTCCGAATATATCTTTGAAGTATCTCCAAGTTTTTATTGTAAACAAAGCCAACTTAAACTCTGGGTGTTTTAAAGGTCTTCATTGTTTGTGTCAAAATCCAAAATCTGATTTGGAGATGATTGTAAATTTTATTCTTTCAATATGTTTATTATCTGTGAATAGGTGAATATATTAATTATATTTGATTAGATATTTGACGATGATTTTGAAAATTATTCTTGAAATAATCCATCAACTCAATATCCTTTTCAAAATAATCACTTCAAAAATTTTCTTTCATCCTGATTCTTTTTCCAATTTTTTTTTTTTGATAATTAATTTTTTTTTTTCATTTAAAATAAGAGTTATCTTTTGGAAAGTGGAGCTTCAACTAATTCTTTGGTAGATGATAAAACACCTTTTCATTATTTACTTGAAAGAAAAAATTTGGAATTGAAATACGTGGAGAAATTAGTTGAATACAAGGCAGATTTAAATATCAAAGATTTAAACGGAAAAACTCCATTTCTTGTTGCTTGTGAACATAGTTCAAATGAAATCATTTCTTTCTTAACAAATAAATCTAATGCAAGTTCTTCCACAAAGAGTGGAAATACAATCTTGTCTAGATTAAGAGAGAAGAATAATTCTAATGAAGTTGTAGATTGTATTGAAAAAGATGAATTACTTGATGTTGAGGGTGGAATTATTGGTGCTATCAAGGGAAGTAATGTTGAACAAGTTGTTTTCTTACTACAAAATGGTTTAAGTGCTAATCTTCTCAATGAAAACTTTTGTTTACATTTTGCTTCTCTAATAGAACCTCCCGATTTGAAAGTTGTAAAATCTTTGTTGGATTTTTCTGCAGATATCAACAAAAAAAATTCAAATGATGATACTCCTTTCCATTTTATTGCATCCAACGAGTATATAAAACATGAACAGCTATTTATGGATATTGTTGGTTTGTTCATCAAGAAAGAAGGAGATATCAATATGAGAAACAGAAGTTCAGAAACACCATTCTTCAAATTGTGCNAAACAACACATGGAATGAATTTTCTCCAAAAAAGTTGTTGAGATTGGGATTTGCTTTGAGCGCAAGTAGATGCTCTAATATTTCGTCCGCAACGTTTTTGTCGATAGCAACCATCAGAGGAGTTCTCCCAAAACCGTCCTTACCATTTATTTCAATACTCTTGAGTTTGTCAATAGAGTTTATGGTGGGATTATTCTCAAGCTCAACAAACAACTCTGTATCTACGAATGGATCTTTTGTTCTCAACTTTTTTATTTTTCCTACCTGCCTAACAATGTTGACAAAGCATTCATCAACATTGATTTTTTTTTCAATATCAACCACCATGAAGGAGCATCCCCACTTTTTGACCTTCTCATTTATTTCTTCAAAGCAAATCTCTATTTCCCCAGAATAAAATCCAACCAAAATCATTGGTATATCATCTGTATCTCTCACTCTTGTCAATTGTTCTCTTATATCATCCAAATCATTGAAAGTTGATTTTGAATTTAAATTGAATGCCAAAATGAATCCGTCCCCATTCTTCATGTATAGATCTCTCATCCCTGTGAATTGCTCATTTCCTGCAGTAAAAAGAATTTCGAGTTCCAGTTTTATCCCATCCACCACTATTTTGAGATAATCATCCTCTATTGCTAGATCACTTGGTAAATTATTAATTTGAATCAAATTTTTATAATCGATTTTAATTACTTATAATGGTACGAAATCCCTTTTAAAAAAGGGATTATTAATGCTGATGTGCTCACACTTTTGCTGCCTATTATATTAATCTTAATCTCGGTTTTCATTTTTTTTATTTTTGAAGCTTACATTTTTATTTTTGGACCAAATATGCAATTGTTTTAAAAGCTAAAGTTTTTTTTGAAAATCTAACAGAAAAAAAGGTAGACTAATAACCATTAAACAAGTTATAGTTTCAACATTGGATGTGAACCCAGGAAAATTACAAATTGATTTATCTTGATTGGAGATACAAGTTGTAAAAAGAATAGAATTAAAAATCTAAATTAATAATTTTAAATAAAATTAATGTGAATGGCAGAATTATGGACTTTCATGTAGTGAGTATTAAGACATTTCCCTGAGCAATGTAGAGGTTTGTTGCAATTTTTGTAACATCTATATACCTTTAAGATCTTGTTTTGACAATGACAACAGTTTTCATCATTCAGTTTGTATTGCGTAACAAAAAAAGGATAAAAAACTCCAAAAAACTTTGAAAGATCATTAACATTATAAAAGCCGGCAACAATATCAGAATAATTGTATTTTTGTCCGAGCGTTTGACCTGAAAAGAGAATGAAGTAGGTATTTTTGTTTGTAAGTTCTACTTTTCCTTTTAACCAATTTTTAAGTTTTGAGTATTTTTCAACAACTTTCGACTGAAATGTCACATTTGGCTCTTTTGATTGGTAATAGTTTATATTGGAAATATGCTTCAAAATATTTTGATCACCTAAAGTAGTGTCCATCAAAAAGTAGATTAATTCTCCGTCATCCCTTCTTGCACAAGCAATCAAATCAACTGCTGGTTCGGTATTATCTTCAGGAGAATAAATTTCATTTTCAACAAAAATGTGATCTTTTTTTTCTACAGTAAATTTCCATTCTGATTGAAAAAAAGATAGATTCATTTCTCCATCAATAATTTCATAGTCCCCCAACAATTCACAAAGAGTAACCATCTTGGGATTGTTTAGTTTCGGAGAAGTAAGAGAGGGAGTTTTGTAAAAAGAATAATAAGGAGATTGAGGATTGAAGAGACTGCAAGTTGTCAATTTAAAAGCCCAAAAAACTCCGACTAAGAGCTCCACTGTTCTCGCAAAATCTTCAACATCTTCCTTCAACTGAAACTCTAAAAACTGCCCGAGAAAATCTATCAACTTCTTCTCAATATTATTGGGTGGATTTCTATAAAGACAATAGTTGAAAACATAAAGAGGAGAAACTTTGAAAGTAGATTCGAAATCTTTTCTTTTCCAATAAGAAGGATCCTTTGGTCTTTCTGTCAAGTGAAAAATTCCGTTGAGCAAAAGATAAAGAGGTGACAATGGATTCATAAACTTATCTTTGTCAATGTTATTGATGGGGAATCTAATTTTCATAGGGAGATTGAGCAGTGCTTGAAGAAAGTGAGGAGAAGATTGCACCTCAAAATTCATTTTATTTGCAAAAAATTTGTATTCTTCAATCGAGTGGATTTGAAAGTTTTTCTCGGGGAAAGAGTATTTTTGGAAAGATAATTCCATCAGCATTTCTTCTTCGGTAAAATTGAGAAAACTTTTGATTTGTTCTTCATTCATTGTAATAACAAAACTTTCCTCTATTCCAGTAATTTCTTTCTTTTTCCTTTGTTGTTGTTCTTCTGTTTGAATTTTCTTCCCAAGATCTTCACATTTTTTGATTATACTCAAAAGGATTTTGTTTCCTTCCTCACCTTCCATCCTAGATTCCATCAGCTCTTTTCTTTTTTTGTTTTTTGTTTTAAAAGCTTTTATAAACTGTGAAAAATTGATGAGAGATGATGAGTCATGTTGTATTTTAGAAGAATGATTCATTATAAAAACCAAGAGCTCGTGTAAATTTCTGGGATGTCCCATGCAATGTTGAACCAACAACTTGTATAAATGATTATCAGTGTCCACTCCGTGTATCTTTGCAATATTTAGGGAAGAAATGTAAGAGAGGGGTTCAAGTAAAATCCATTCAAGGTTGGGTGGAGATTCAACAATGTCATTAGTTTTAATCAAGAAAAGTGAGTAGTCGAGAGTTACAAAGAGAGGCAACAAAAGAAAATTTTCGTTGCAAGTCCTAGTTTCTGACAAATTTTCAACCAATTTTTTGGTATAAAAGTGTCCCAGTCTTTCAGCAAAAAAAAAAAGTTAATTAACTTTTAACTTTAAATAAAATTTTTGTAATAGTATATTTGAAGTTTGTTATTCATTGTTTAAACGAAAAAAAAAAATGTTATTTAAACCTTTGAGATTCATCTATAGTTACCAAAATAGGAAGTCTTCCAGCTATCAACTTTAATTTTTTATTTAAAGTTTTCCAATGAAAAGACAATAGGTCGAAAGTATCAAAAATGCAACTATCTGTTTTAACAGAGGGGATGAGATACTCAAGCTTTTGAGAAATTTCTTTGAAATTAAATTTTAATTCAAAGAAATAGCTTATCAATGAAAAAAAATTATAATTTTTAAATAAATGAGAAAATTAATGTTTACCTTGCAAATATTCTGGTTATTAAATGTGTTCTAAAAATACAATCATATTTTTCAAAAAATTGAGATTTTAACTGAATGATCACTTTGTCTGAATTGGGGTCTTGAGAATTAACTGCTTCCTTTATTTTTTTCAAAGTCTTTCCCTCATATTTGCGGAGAAGAGTAAACTCTTCACTTTTATCTATGTTCATTTGATCATTGAAAGTGACCGATATTGCACATTTATTCTCATTTAAATAAGCAGAAACCATTTGTGAACAAATTGTTGACTACAAAATTTTCATTATTTTAAAAAAAAAATAATTCAAAAATAATCTTTAAACAAATATGTTAATACTTTTCCATATCCAGGTGAATTGTGTATCACAGGAAATTTTAATCTCTCGGGGCTTTTTGGATCATTTTCAAAAATGTCTAACCTCAGAGTGAAAGTATCTTCAATTTGGGAAATAAACTTTTCTCTTTCCATTATGTTTTTAGGAGGAGGGCAAAAATGATTGACTTCCTTGAATGTTTTTTTGATTGCATTTTCACTTTCTCCTTCCAACATTGAAGTTATCAACGAAATGAGTGTCTTGTAACCATTTTTCTTATCATAAAGTTCTAAAAAATGAATTTGTTAAAAATGATCAATATTATAACCTAATTATATCAAAAAATGACTATAATTATTGAAGTATTACCTCTTTTGAAATCCTCAATATGTGATGGAAAATTTCTGGCAATATAGATATACTCCCTGAATTTTATTTCTTTGCCCATTTTGATTCTTTTTATCAAATCATAAGTTGAAATTCTATTACTTGTCTCTAAATTTAAATCTATATCCAAGAATGATCTCAAATTTGAGATTTTTCTTATATGTTCATGCTCCAATAATTCTCTGTCATCAAAGAATTGGTTGCATTGATTGCAATAATATTTGTTATTTGATGAACTTAATGAGTTACCCATTTTTTTTTTATTTTTTCTCAAATTAAAAAATTTAGCGAAATTGATTTTTAATTTTTCAAATTTGTTTCAGATTTAAGCTTCTCTTGCTTTTCCTTTTGCATCTTCTCGAAAGTCTCCTCAAAAGAAAGACGTAAAGGCTCGAACTCCTTAGGGCAAACCAACTGATAAACCTTCAAAGAACGCTCCAGAATGTCGTCTTGCTCGTTGAGGAGGTGTTTGAGTTGTTGGACAAAAGTAGAGTGTTCTGGGTAGTCATTGAGATATTCCAGAGGAAAAAACACATTTTCATATTGTTTGGTACCTCCGTTAACAAAAGCCTAGATGAATAAAAAAAGTTTAAAATTTTAATTCAAACGAATTTTAAACGAATTTAATAAAAAATCTTTTTCTTTCTTTTTTACCTGAACTACACCTTGGATGGCTTGAGTGAAGGGATTGACGTCAGAAGGAGGCTTTTTAGCAGCGTACTTGAGGATCATGTCTTCTAACTCCCTGTTCTTGCTGACCATGGACTCAACTGCGTTTTCAATGGGTGAGACTTCTCTAACTATGATGCTCACTATTTTTGACCTTTTTTTAATAAAAAAAAAATAAAATAAAATAAAAATAAAAATTATAATAAAAAATAAAAAATATAACAAAAATTAGAATTAAAAATAAAAAAATGGACAATCTTTATTAGGGTTTAAAATAAAATGAAAAAAATTTATTATAATTTTAATTAATTTTTTTTTACCTTCTAATGATGGATGGCATGACATCTTCTGTTTTGTACAAGTATTGACGAGTCCACAAATCACGGAACTCGTTGTCAGTTTTGGTCTTTTTGAAGGGCTGTTTGTAAGTGAAGATGGACAAGTGGTTGTTCTCGTCAAAAAATCTGACCCTTTCAGGCTTCTTGTAAAAGTCTGGGCTACGTGGAAGACCTAGAAAAAATGTTAAACAAAAAAATTTATATTCTCTTTAAAAAAAAAAAAATTAAAATTGATAAAAAATTACCTTCGAGCTCCTCGTTGTAGGAAGGACGTACTTGGAAGAGTTGGATGTACATTTTGTCCTCTGAATTGATCACCTCAATCGGAGGAGGACTGGTGTATTGCAAAAACTCTGCTTGTGGAAATTTACGCTTTAATTGTTCTGCGAACTCATTGACTTGTTGCAACCTATAAATAAATCAACAATAATAAATAATTTGAAATGAATGAAAAATAAGATTTGATCAAATAAAATAGTCATCATTTGATTAAAAATGAAAAATTTACAAATTAAAATAAAAAAAAAATTCTTTTTTACGCATTTCCTCTGTAAATGTGCTCCCCTCTAATAGAAGAAGAAAAGCCAGTTCCGTAGTAAGCAACTCTGAAATGCGAGATCTTATATCTCTCTGCAACCATTATTTTTTCGACAAACTTGGATTCAGAGAAGAAGAGGGAGGAGATTCTCACGAGATTGATGTTTTCATTGAGATAATAGTTCTGGAGTTGTTTGTAGATCTCGATACCGTCTTCGTAGCAACCTGCCTTTTCGAACAGGTTGATTGCAGAAGTTAAGCTTTTCTCTTTATTGGTGTCACCTATTTATTGTCACAATTAAAAATCAATTTAAAATTCTTAAAAAAAAATTTATTTTTGACTGATAAAAAAAACAGATTAAAATGAATTAATGAACAAATATGTAATTCTATTAAAATTTATGAATAAAATTAAAAATGAAAAGAAAATTTTAAAAATCAACAAAAATGATATAATATCTTACTCCATGGTAAATGTTGGGCATAATCACGCAAACAATTTCCTGCTTCAGCATAGTTTTGGAAGTCTTCTTGAACCTTGGACAAGTTCTGGAGATAACGATAGTAGGTTGCCATCTTGTCAGTTCTCTTCAAAAAAGCCATTAACTTCAACATGGCAGTGCAACGTTCGTCTTCATAGAGAATGTCATTTGGCAAAGTGTTGAGCTGCTTGGAGAGTTGCAAGAGCTCCTCTAAACCAGTGACAAAGCCGTTCTTTTCAGTCTCGGGAGCCTTTAGGTTTTTGAGCTTCTCCTTCAATTGAGAGAAGAAGAAAGAGACGAGCTCGTTGAATCCTCCTTCGTTTGTGATGGAGCCAAAGGCGTCCATACTCACGGCCTCGATCTTCTGGAAGGATTGGGATTTGGTATACTCATCGTCGAGAAGACAGAAGTAAATCTCCAAGCACTGCTCCTTGTTCTCTTGTCTCAACATGATGCAGAACAAAGTGGAGAACATTTTGTTTTCGGGGACGAACAAAAAGTCGATACCCTCAACAAATTTTCTAAGGGTCTGCACGTGTTCCATGAATGTATTGGTGAGAGGCACACGGAGGTCACCGTACATCGAAGTGATGGACTCCTTCTTCTTTGGCTGCATCTTTTCAAGGTTGAGAGTTTCTGATTCCAAGAAAATTTTGACTACTTCAATGAGTTTGACGTGCACACTGGATCTCTCTTCGTTCCACTCTAACTCGTTCAAAATGATGCTAGAATTCTTGCAGAAATCGACTGCGACTGTGAAGATCCACATTCTCAAAGTCACAAAAGCTTTAGGGAAGCCTTTGACATCCATTACTTCAAACATTTCGAAATTAGATTTGAAGAATCTCTGTAAAAAAAAATAAATTTTTATAAGTTTTTGAAAATTTTTAAAGTGATTACATTTTGTTCACTAATCGACAAGTTAGAAACGTGCTTTTTCAAAGATTCCAAAGATGTTTGCTCTAACACAATACCCCACAAAAGAATTAACTGATCTTTGAGTTTCTCGTTCTCTTCCAATGAGCGGAAAGAGTCTGCAAAGTGATTGCATAAATGGAGCAAGTGGTATTCTCCTTCAGAAGTGAGTTTCTGGTCAAAAATAAAAAACAAGATTTCGATTGTCTTTGAGATTTCTTCTACATTCTTTGCACTGAAATAAATACCCAAATGTCCCAAAAGAGGGTTGAGTGTAATGGACAAGCTTTCTTTGTTTCTGAACAAAAAGTAAGTTGGAGAATCAGGGCTGGAATTGAGAAGCACTTGTATGATGTTTAGTTTTTCAATGTTCTTTTGCTTTTTCTCCTCAGAATAAGAACTTGACAAGATGAGATTGATCACCCAGTTACTGACTTCCTTGAGGGTATATATATTCATTAAATTATCCACCCAACTAGGAATACACTTTGATAGAAAAAAGAAATAAAAAAGATTGATTTAAAAAAAAATAAAAAAATCTTACCTTTAATATGGCCACTTGAGAAGCAAAAAGGCTTGAGTCAGTAAGTTGGCAAAAAGAATTAAATTTGGTGAGTAAGCTGTTCAACTCTTTGCAAAAATCTTCAGGGTTCTCTTTGTTGTTGCAACTGGAAACCTTCATGAGCAAGAGCAAATTCTGGAAGGACTTGAAGCAGGAGGTCAGAGTCTTCAGGTTCTTCGGATTAATGTTGTCAATGTAGTAATGAAACAACTTTAAGAAGTGGTGGTGAGCAGAAACTGTTTTACAATATATAGTGAGGAATTCTTGGTAGCTTTCAAAAAATCTGTTTCCCAACTTTTCGTCCAAAAGCGTTTCTAAGATACCAATGACGGTACCTGCAGCAGTTCTATGATTTACACAAATGTCCCCGTTCACATCATCTTCCTCGGAGGGATAAGGCAGGAGATCAAGCAAAGACATGACGCAGCCCATGATCTGGTTGAAAAACTTTCCCACCTCTTGTTTATCTACATAACTGATTCTGTCCAACAGCCCTGTGATGGTTTTTGGATCTTTGTTGGCAGTCAATGCCTTCCAGTTGAAAATTCTATGTACAGCATCTAAATTTATAAAAAAAAAGTTGAAACAAAAATGAATTTAAAAATCAGATTTTACCAACTGATGTTAATTGATTGGATGCCAAAATTGTTTTGATCTTAAAGAGTCCAGTGACTGGAGTAACATTTTCTTGGTTTAGATAAGCCAAAGCCTTGGGCTCTTTCCCCTTGGCCATTCTGAATTGCTTTATAGGATGCAAGTTGTCGCTGATGATAGCTCCACTTTCTCCCAACAACTTGAACACAGCATAAGAATGTACTTTACATTTGTTCTCTTTGGATGAAACTGCTTTTATGGTGAAGAGAATGTGTAAACCGCTCAATTCTTCAGAAGGAACACGTATACAAAAAGTTTCTTCTAATACAGGACTAGGAGAGTGATAGACAGTGGAAATATATTCAGGGATGTACTTTTCTCCTTGTCCAACACAGATTGCGTTCTTGTGTGGGTTCCCATTTTTGTCCATGACAACAGCACTCACTTCGATTTTTGTGGCTTTGTTGTTTTCTAACTCTAATGAGCTCAATGTGACATAAAAGTCGTTACGCTTGATCTTTTTGTCTTTGTATTGGGTTCTTTGGATGATCGGTGGTTCCGACAACTTCTTCTCCAAAATAATTTCGTCAACATTACTGTTGAAAATTTGTGTGGAAGTGAATAAACCTGTGGAATTAGGAACTACAGATATTTCCTTTTCGTTGTTCGAAATAATATCTTTTAAAAAAGTTAAAAAAAAACCAAAAAAAAAAAAAAAATTTTTTACTTTCGAGTATTTTTAACCAAGACTCCTCTTCTTTTTTAGTATTAACTGATGTGTATATTGATGTTTGTTGCTCTGTTTCCGTGCTTTTATTCAAGGAAAGTCTAATCAGAGAAACACCGACAAGTCTTCTGTACTCTGCAGACTTTTTCTTTTTATTCCCGCTACTCAATTTGTAGTCGGTTTTCAAGTCACCATATCTTACAACTCTGCAAACTATCACCAAGTCTCTGGTAACTTCCCTTTGATCGAAATTCTGTTCAAAAAATTTGTAAATAAAGAAAATTAATAGATTAAAAATAAGATGATTTTACTCTAAAAATGACTTTAGAATTTCCAACGAGCTTGATGTCTAGTGGCATACCACTTGCATTCAAATCGATTTTGAAATCTTCCGAAAGAAAAAACTTTTTGGTAGAATCGTAGAGAGAAAAGTAGAGGGTGGTGGGATCACCAACAGGACAGATGATGTTCTTGAAATCGAGATAGATGTTGATATATTTATCAGATTCCACATTCTTGAGGTTGGATATGCTTGATGTTCTCGAAAGGGGAGTGGACATCAGAGAGGTGAGATTGGATGAGGATGCGAGAGATGTGGTAGATATCTTTCTGAGACTTGTATTGACCAATTTTGGATTGGGAGAGGAATTTCCACTCAAAATGGGAGAGGATGTTTTTGCTGTTTCCTGTGGTTGGGGCTGATTATCTTTATCAGAGATGATATCCTGATATTTGGTGAAAATATTTATGATTGGTGTGTTTTTATGATTGGCTATTTGTCCTGATTCATTTGTGACATAAACATCTGTTCCATATGACATTTTTGTTTTAGCTATTTTGATAGATAATTTATCTCTCATTTTCTCTTTTGCCAGATTATTCAGCCCACTATTGTTCATTTTATGATATTGTGATAATACTGGAGATATTGTCTCTATCAAACTATCAGCTTTATCTAAATCTCCTTTCTTCATCAATATCTTGTATAAATCTCCAAAATCTTTCAATGATTGCGCAAGATCACTGACCAATGGATCAACAGTCAATTCGCTTTCTAATTGTACACATACTGATGGAAATATTCCTCTATATAAAATTCCCATAAGTCGAATTTGAAAGAATATATTTGTGATATAAAATTATAATTTTATATAGATCAAAATATGATAAAGGATCATTATATAATTCAATTATTTTGGGTTGATATACATTTTATTTTTAAGTTGAAATGGCCCCAATAAAGGATATCCTTTCAACCATGTGTCTCCATATTTTTCTGTGATTATCACTTTAGTTCCCAAATCAAATCTCATTTCATTTTCTATTGTTGGGGTGCTATTATCGAATACATATATGACTATATTCAAAAATAAGTATTTGAAAAATAAAAAGGATATATTATAATAAAAATTACTGATCCCATTTGCATCAAAAGGAATCCATTTTGACATTTTTAAAAAGGAATGATTGTCAGAAGAATATAGCCAATTTTTTATATTTTTTGAATTTACAATTAACTTTATAATTCTGTTTTAACAAATCTGAATGAGGAGATTGTTTAAATGGTTCTTAAGGATCACAATTCTTATATTTTGAAAATAAAAAAAATTTGATGACAAATCGTTATTGAACAATTCATTTTTATATAGCTTGACACTCATTGTTATTATTATCAAAGTCAAAATCCAATTTCAAAATCAGTACGAAAATGTTCATTTATCAAACCAATCAAATAAAATAAAAAAAAAAAGGGTGTAAAAAATGAATATTTCAAATTTTTTGGAAATTTTTGCAAGACAAAAGAATGATGAAGAAGAAAAGAAAAAATTGACAAAAATTGCTATTGGAAGCACTTCTTTCCTAAAGAAAAAAGCTTTGGAAAGATCATTCCCAAATTGTGAAATATTAGAGGTTAATTGTGAATCGGGTGTTCCACCACAGCCTGTTGGAAAAGAACAGACAATAATTGGGGCAAAAAATAGATGCGATAGAGCAAAGTAAAAAAATAAATAAAATAAATTGAGTTTATAATAGAAACTATTCATCATGATATTATCACTATTGATTAAAAATACCAAATAAATTTCTTGCAATAATATTCACATGTTTTATTGAATTAATCAAGAATATATGAAAAATTCAACATATGAACAATTACATATCAACTTCTTTG
Organism: Cochliopodium minus; assembly: GCA_024220525.1. Classification (NCBI taxonomy): domain Eukaryota; phylum Discosea; order Himatismenida; family Cochliopodiidae; genus Cochliopodium; species Cochliopodium minus. The sequence goes on along the minus strand of JAMYWO010000004.1, from coordinate 211,732 downwards.
AAGATATCTTCTTTATAAACAATCTATCTTTTGAGGAAATTCTTTCCAAATATTAAGTATTTTTCAAAATTAATTAAATAGTGAGAAATATCCAAATGCGAAAATGTGGGTGGGAATAGAGAGCGGGATGTTTGTGAATGTGAACAACGAAAAAGTGGATGCCGCATGTATATATTTGAGATGGGTCACACCTGTAAACAGAGATGAGAATAATCTGAATCAATTGGAAGATTTTGAAGAAATTATAATTTGGAGCGATGAATTGAAGATCCCTGAAAATTTTGAAGGTGGGCCTAGTGGTGAATGGTCTGTTTACAAAGATCCTCATTCGATCATTACTGAGGGAAAGAGATCTAGGGCCGATTTCATCAGAGATGCGATTTTGAATTGGAAGAAAGATAGAAAAGACTTTGTTGAGTGGTGATATATAAAAAAAAAATTATTTAAATCAATTAAAATTCAATTTTTTTAATTTTTTTAAAACTTTTTTTTTTTAATTTTTTTTTTGATGTTTGAAATTTTATTGGTTCATTTGTCTCCTTTCAACTTGGGAATCTTGATGCTATTAGCAAAAAGAGTTCCTTGCAAGATGGAGCTTCCCGAGAATTTTCCCACATTCTTCATCACGCCGAAAAGCGGCTTGGTGATTTTCTTTGCAGGAGCTTCTTTGGTCTCTTTGTTTTCGACAGTATTGGTGATATCGCTCAATGTTTTTGGTGTGGTTTTCTTTGGAGGATGTTCGGAATTTTTCTTTTTCTTGTTGGGTGATTCTTCTGTATCAGATTTGCTGCTTGTTTCTTTCGATGTAGATGCATTCTTTCTCTTCTTATTTGTATCGCTTGTTTTGTCTTCTTTTTCTGTTGCTTTTGTTAAACTCTTTTTCGACTTTTCTTTCTCTTTTTCTTTTTCTTTCTCTTTTTGTACAACCTTTTTTTCAGTCAATTTCTCTTCCACTTCTTCCATTTCTTCCTCATCAATCTTTTTTTGGTTTTTCTTTGCTGTCTTGGCTTTTGCTTTGGATTTCGCTTTAGCTTTAGGTTTAGGTGTCTCTGTCGCCTTTTCTACTTTCTTTGGCCTTCCTCTTCTCTTTGGCGGTTCTACTTCCTTTGGCTTTGGTATCTCTTCCTCTTCTTCCTCGTCTGCCTCTTTCTCTTCAAAGTTTTTAGACCTTCCTCTTCTCTTTGGTGGTTCTACTTCCTTTGGCTTTGTCTTTGGTGTTTCTTCCTCTTTTTTTTTAGTGGTAGTTATTTTCTTGTTGGTAGTTGATGAGGATGTTTTCTTGGGACTGTCTTCAGTCAGATCTATCGTGGTTGATGCTTTGGATTTGGTTTCAGATATCTTGGTCTTTTTGTTGCTTTTTTTATCTTCGACCATGTCTTTCTCATCTAGCGAGATATCCTTCTTGTTTTTGGGTTTGGTTGTGCTTGTTTCTTCTTTTCTTGGTCTGCCTCTCTTCTTGCTCACATCTTTTTGTTTTTTTTCTTCAGTTATCTTCTCTTCATCCTCTTCTTTTTGTTTATCTATTTTTTTTGGCCTTCCTACGTTTTTTGGCATCTCTTCAATTTTTTTTTTATTTTTATTTTCATCTTCATCTTTATCCTCATTCTTTTCTTCCATTTCTATCCTCTCCTTTGTATTATTTTCTTCCACAATCACAAGAAAAGTATCTTTGCTCTTGGATCTTGTTTTGGGAGGCAAGATATCTTCGATCAAAGAGATCCTTCTTTCTGCTTGCTGCACAATCGACTTTCTTTTCTCAGTGATCACATTCTGGCTTTTCTTCAGCTGCTCAAACTTTTTTTGAAGATCCTCCAGCTCCTTTTCTTTTTCGATCCTCTTCTTTTGATCGTTCATGATCATGTTATCCTTTTGATCGATGTTCTTTTGGAGGAGGGAAACTTGGTTCTCGAGATCATCACTTCCCTTTTGCAGATTGAGCTTCAATGATTTGAGTTTCTTCTTGGTTTCTTTCACTTCCCTCTCTTTGGATTGCAACTGCTCCTTCAATATCTCCACCTGCCCTTTTTTCTCGGCTGCTTCGTTTGATTTTTTCTTGAGATCTTTTTGTTCTTCAAGTTGAACGTTGAGTTGATCTTCCAACTTTGAGATTTGTTCTTGTTTGCTTTCGAGTGACTTTTTGCATTTTGAAAGAGACTTGGTTGCTTCATCAAGCTGTTTCTTAAGGGAGGAGATATCATCTTCGAGGAAATTTCCTTCCTGTTCCAACTGAGTTGATTTTGCACGCAACAAAGCAATATCCACTTGGTTTTCGTGATCAGAAAGTTGGCTTATTGAATTGAAAAGTTTGAGTTTTGCTATGTGCAGAGATTTTCTCTTGTCGTGTGACTTTACTCTGGCCATCAAAATTTTTTTCTCTAGAACTCTTTGGAATTCCTTCTTTTTGTTTTGTTCCACTTCTCTTTGAAGCTTTGAGTATTCCATATCCCTCTTATTCAAACATATGACGAGATTTTCCGTTAATTTCTTATATTTGTTTTCCAAAGCCTCCATTTGTTCCCTGTGGTTTTCTCTTTCTTCTTCGAATTGATCGTCTAGCTCTTCTTCGTCGTCTTCCAGCCAATGGAAACTGGAAACTGGGATAACAGAAAGTCTGTTTTTTCCGTACGAAATTGTTTTGTCAATTCTTGAAGAAGTGAAATGGAAATCTGAATCTCTATCTTCATCACTCTCCTCTTCATCTTGTTGGAATGTTTTCTCAGTTGCGTATGTTCTGTTGCTTTTAGATGGTACATCATCTTCCATATCCTCTTCTTGTTTATTGTTCTCTTCCAAAATCTCTTCCTTGTTTTCCATACTTTCGTTCTCTTTTGGGAGGATGTTCTCAATAGGTGAATCTTTCTCGAAATATTGAATTTCTTCAAGATTGTTTGGTGTCACATCCATTTGAATCACCATGTTCTCGTCAGAAGATTCTTTGGTGATTTGCACGATTTCTAAATCAATGTTTTGATTGTTATTATTCTCCAGAACCTCCTCTTCTTCCATAATTTCTTCAAGTACCTCTTCCAATTCTTCTTCTTGCTCTTCTACTTCTTGGATTTCATTAGGCTCTTCTTTTTCATTTACTTTTTTCATCTTTTCAATCTTAGAAATGTTTAGGATGCTTCTGTTGGATGGATACTTTGTGGTGATTACATTCATTCTGCTGCAGATAGATAATAACAATGATGTTTCTTCTATATTGTGGATGGTGCTGTCTATTGATGCGATGAAGATCGACATGCAGTTCTGATAGAACATATCAAGGATGTTCTCGATGAAATTATTGTTCAACATTCCTTCTATCCAATCTTCCAATATCTCCATCGTTTTTCCTGTCAGAAGAATGTGCGGAAGGTAGATATAGAATGGCAATGAATCCTCTTCTTTTATGATCTTAAAGGTCAATAGATTCATCCATGAATTGGAATCTTCATGCTCTTTCACCTTTTCTCTTATATTAGTTATCAATTTTTCTTCATCATCGTACATGTAGTAGGAGAGATCCTCCAACTTTGTCATTTGTGGCTTTTTCAATCCATTTGTCACATACAATCCTATCTCGTTGAATGATCGTGTATGTGTGGATGTGTATGAAGCAGAAACAGAGAAGGGAGAATAGGAGAAGATTTTCTTCACTATGATATCCAATCTCCTGTTATCATCCTTGATATCATCGAGTATGAATGATCCATCACCCAATGTGGTGATGCATAGATTATTTTCACATTCAATCGAAAATCTTAGGCATTCCAAAATTTTGAGTGGGAATTTATATTGAGATGATTTTGATTCCAATATCTCATCAAAGTATAAGATTCCTATATCCCTATGCTTATTTGGCATCGTTCCTATCATATCGTTCAGTAAAGTTTTTGGTGCTATTGGATCCTTTGGGATGATAGATGATACCCCAACTGATTTCCTTCTCTTATCCAATGGTGTCATCCCTTCATCTATCGAATTGTAATTTATCCATAAAGATTCTAGTGAATGTTCTATCTTTCCTATTATATTTTGTGATGTTTCTAAATTCTCTTCATCATTTAATACTATGATGGTTTTGATGTTCGAAGTCATTTATCAAGCAAATTTTTTTTAATTTCAAGATTTATAAAAAAACGACATTTTGATAAATTTTTTGATTTTGGCGCAAAATTAAATCTTGTTGAAAATGAAAATTTGAAAAGAATAAAAAAAATTAAAAATTGAAAACAAAGAGTCTGATCACAATTCCAATTTAAATTGAAACAAAATTATCATAAAATAAAGGAAAATAGAATCAACAATGTTGATTCAATAAAGAGGAATCAAAGGATTACCTTGTTTATAATTAAACATTTTTGATGATTGAAGAAAAACTTTGAATACAATCAAATTTTCTTCTTATTTCATTGAATTGGTAAATAAAAGAAAATTGATTTCAATATTATTCAAAAAAAAAAAAAAAAAAAAAAAAGAAATACTTTAAAATAAGATGGATCTGTTTGATTTTGAAAAATTGGCCAAATTAGAACAAGATAAATTGATCGACAAAGCAAACAATGGAGATTTGAATTCGCAAAGGAAATTGGCAAGATCATATTATTTAGGATGGGGAAACAATGGTAATCATTCTTCAAAAAAAAAAAATTTCATTAGAGATTATATTGATCGTTTTATTAGAATCAGTGAAATTGGGTAAAAAAAAGAATATCACATCATTGAATATTTATTTGGAGATTTTTAAAAGGAGATAAATATGCCAATATGGCAATAAGAAAGGGATGTAAGATAACCAAGATGATAAAGGATTTCATATATACAAAAGGTAGGATAAAAAATTATATTTATCCAAATGAATATAAATTGATGATTTTGACAAGAAATTTAAAATTGAATTTTTTTTTTGATAGATAAATTATCATATGACACAGCCAAAGATATCGTGGAAACAGACGAAGATGCACAATACATAATGGGGATGATGTATTTGATGGGAAGGGCGGATCTCAAAATCAGCGAAGAGTCTGCAAAAGAATGGTTTTCAAGAGCTTCTCAAACTCAGTAATTATTTTTGTCAAAAAAGTTTTAATTCAAAATATGAAACAAAATTTTTTTTTAAAAAAGTGCTCCTGCTCAATACCAGCTGGCCAATTTGCTCAAAAAATCGGACTTTAAGTCTGCAGAGAGTTATTTCATCTCGTCTGCGAGATCAGGATTCATTTTGTCCCAATGTGCTTTAGTAAAAATTTTTATTTTTAATTTATATTTTCATTTTTTATTATTTTATTTTTTATTTTTTATTTTTTATTTTTTATTTTTTATTTTTTATTTTTTATTTTTTATTTTT
>JAMYWO010000004.1:114727-171639 GCA_024220525.1 Cochliopodium minus | reverse complement strand
ACCCTTTGAACCATTATTTCCATTTTTACCAGCTGCTCCTTTTTCACCATTTTCTCCACATTCTCCTTTATCTCCATTAGCTCCATTAGTTCCATTTGTTCCGTTTGTTCCATTTGCACCCTTTGCTCCGTTATTTCCTTTTGCTCCATTTGCACCATTTTGACCAGGTGCACCATTTGCTCCCTTTGCACCATTTGTTCCATTATTTCCAGTTTCACCATTTGCTCCATTTTGTCCTTTCAAACCAGAATCTCCTTTTGCTCCATTTGCACCATTTGCCCCATTGTTACCTTTTGATCCTTGTGCTCCTTTTGATCCATTTGAACCATTTTGACCAGGTGTTCCGTTTTCTCCTTTGCTTCCAGATGCTCCTTTTGATCCATTTGTACCATTTGTTCCGTTTTGACCATTTGATCCTTTTGAACCGTTTGCTCCTTTTTGACCAGGTGCTCCATTCGTTCCACTCTTACCTTTTTCTCCGTTTTCTCCGTTCATTCCATCACATCCGTTTGCTCCATTCTCTCCAGGTGCTCCATCACATCCTTTCATACCATTTGATCCTTTTGAACCATTATTACCATCTCTTCCTTTGTTTCCAGGTGTTCCGTTTGCTCCTTTTTGACCAGGTGTTCCGTTTTCTCCAGGTATTCCACAATTACCTTTATCACCATTTTCTCCATTGCTTCCACTACTTCCTTTGCTTCCATTTTGACCTGGTTGACCAGCATTTCCCTTTGATCCAGCATCTCCTTTTGAACCATCAACTCCATTGGACCCATTTGTTCCAGAGTTACCTTTTTCTCCTTTATCTCCATTTTCTCCATTACATCCATTTGAACCAGAAGATCCTTTATCTCCATTTGATCCTTTTTGACCAGGAGTACCATCACATCCGTCATCTCCTTGAGGACCTTGGTTACCTTTATCACCAGTGTTACCTTTTTCTCCTCGTGCACCCTTTTCTCCATTCTTCCCTTTTTCTCCGTTATTTCCATTTTGACCAGGTGCTCCTTTTTCACCATTTGCACCTTTCTCACCGTTCATTCCATCACAACCAGGTGCTCCTTTTCCACCATTTGCACCTTTGTCTCCGTTTTGACCATCACAACCAGGTGCTCCTTTATCTCCATTCGCACCTTTGTTTCCTTTTTGACCAGGATTACCATTGCATCCTGTATTACCTTTTTCACCATTTGCACCTTTATCTCCACACATTCCAGGATTTCCATTGCATCCTGTATTACCTTGTTCTCCCTTTTGTCCTTTGTCTCCTTTTTCGCAGTCTTCACCGGGATTGTCCATGAATTTTCCTCCATCAGACACAACAGAGTTTTTCCCAGAATATGCTAAACATATACCAATTAAAAATAAAACCAAAAAAAGAATTTTCATGTTTGTTTTAGTTTTTTGTTTTTTTTATTTTGTTTTTTTATTTTAAATTTTTTTTATTGCTTTTGTGAGGAATATATTTATGGACGAATAAAACTTTAATTTGTAAGAAGATTAAAATTAATTAATNAGAACAAAACCCTATGCCATCCTGCATCTGTTGATACAATAGAAACAAGTGGTTCAAAGGAGGTTTTTATTTTTTTTATTAGAATTTTTCTTATTTGATATTTTATTTTTTATTTTTTATTTTATTATTATTTATTTTTTTATTTTTTATTTTTTAATATAATATATTAATAAAATTTTTTTTTATTTTTTACATATGTGAAAAATGAGTACCTCGTTTTTTAAAACCCAATTTTAATTTTAGGATCATGTATCCATGGGGGGTTGGGCATCTGTTAAATGTTTACAAGTAATCGAGAATGTGGAGAACGTTTTGGCTATTGAACTTTTGGCTTGCTGTCAAGGTTTGGAGTTTCTGAGACCCCTCAAAACCACAGAGGCTTTGGAGAGCGTGTATCGTAAGGTAAGGGAGTTTGTTCGCCCTTGGGATGAAGACAGATACTTCAAACCTGACATTGATATCGCCAAAAAGTTGATCAACGACGGAACCATATGGAGAATTGCAAGACAATACCTAACTGACGAAAAATATTAAAAAAAAAAAATCTTGTGCTGATTTATGCAAATAAAAATTTATTTAAACTTTGAAATCATTTTTAATTAATTTTTTTATTATTTTTTCTTATATTTTAGTTGTTGGAGTTATTGTTGTTCTTATAATTAGGATTCTCCAAAGTCAAGTTGGGCTTGAACCTGAGATTGACCTTAGGATCATACTCATCACAACGAACAGTGCCCAATAGGAGATTGCGGCCCTTAGAAAGTTTTCTGGAGATCTTCTTTGAAAGCTCAGCAATCTCAATGTCAAGTCTACGTTCATCAATCTTCTCCTCACCGTTTGGATCAAACATAATGAACTTATTTTTTTTAAAACGTAAAATGTAAGCTCTAAGGATGTGAATCTCAGAAGCACAATCGAAGCAATGGTCCAAACCCTCCCCGTTGACATTGTGAGGGTAGTAGGCGATTCTAGTGACGTTGTTAAAGTAGAACATCTGCTCCTCATACTCTGTGTGATCATAGACCTTCATTTTATCATTAGGAATCAGCCTTGTTTCGGTTGTTGTTTGAGGTCCTAAAAAAAAAAATTTATTTTTTATTTTTTATTTTATTTTTTATTTTTTATTTTTTATTTTTTATTTTATTTTTTATTTTTTATTTAGATATCTTTTACCCCAAACAGGAAGTCTCACATCTCCATCGAAGTATTCTGTTTGGCCGGCAGAATAAGGGAATCTGAACTTCAACATGGCCTTGTAGGGATTCAAGTTTTCATACCTAGGATGACAAAATAATAATTTAAAGTTATAATTTATAAAAAAATAAAAAAATAAAAAATAAAAAATAAAAAAATAAAAAAATAAAAAATAAAAAAATAAAAAATATAAAAATATAAAAATAAAAAAATGAAAAAATAATTCAAAAAAATATAAAAATTAAAAAATAAAAAAAAATACCATTCTTTTTGGATCAACATGTCCTTTTCAATGTATTCATCCTTGATGGCAGTACGGATGTCACTGATGAAAAAGACACGTTCATCATCATTTTTGTACTTCTCGGCGTAATCCCTGGCGACGTCGTTGGTGAAGAACTCCTTGAAGATTTTGATGTGCTCCGTCTCCTTGATGGTGAACTCGGAGGGGTCCCAAAGTTCGAATCTCATTTCGGGGAAGAGTTCTGAGAGAAAAGGGATGTGGGTTCCAGGTGCAGCTCCTATTAAATAAAAAAATCAAATTAAAATAAAATAATAAATTAAAAATAAAAAAATAAAGCATAACGAAAAATTATTTTTATTTCAATTCGATTTCAATGTACACTAATGAACAAATATAAAAACAATCAACATATATTGGTGTTTGATTTTTGAAGAAAAATTAAAAAAAAAAATGTAAATGATAATTTTTTGAAGAAAAATAAAAACAAAAAAAGAAAATTATATTAAAACTTTTTTTAAAATTTTAATAAAAAAAAAACCTCATAAAAATTTTTAAAAAATTTAAAATTTTAATATAAATTTTTTGATAAAAAAAAAAAAAAAATTTAAAATTTTAAAGATACAAAAATTGAATTTACCAGCATAAACAACAACACGTTTGGGATCAGCATACTCTAACAAAAACTCTATTTCGGACAGCAAGAGTTTTCTCTGTCCCCAATGGCAAACAGTTCGGGAACCCCTGTCGGTGTTCTCGTACTTTTTTCTCTTTGACTCCGATGTGAGGACCCTAATTAAAGGCTCTGTTTCTACGAGGGGTGCGTTGAGGGGTCTGTGGAAATATTCGAACACTTCTACTGATCAAAAAAAAAATTTGGTTCAATAAAAAAATAAACGAAAAACATTTTCTGCAACAAAAAAATTAATTTTTTTGTGATCCAATTTTAAATTATCAATTTTTATGATCATTATATTAAATCATAATGAAAATTTGTTGATCGATAAAGGATCAATATCAATCAACATAAACAGATGATAATTTGATAATTTGGATCTCTTTTATCAATAATGTAGAATCTTGATGTTTATATTATAATTTTTTCACAAAAAATTTTCAATTATATCTTTTTATATCTTGATGAATCATTTTTATTCATTTTGGTAAATAAATCTACGATATATTTTCTTCATTCAAATTATATTGAAACATTAATCCGATGGCACTTTATTAAATTTTTCTTTGGAGATATTATTGAATTCAATTGATCAAATCATGCTCATAAATTAAATTACTGTAAATATATTCATATTTAAAAACAACATCTGATGTTGATATATTTCCACATCAAGATATTTAAGAAAATACAAGGTAAATATTTTATAACGGTATATAATTAAAAAATAATCTTTCTTGGGAGTATATTTATACCATTTTTAAATCTCTTTTGGGGTTTATTTTTGTTCTTCAATTGATTGATTCTCTTCCTCTTTTTCTTTAAAATGATCTTCTCAATGTTATAGTTCATTTTTTTTTTTGAATTTAATTCATTTGCTTGAAATCTTTTGCAACCAAATTTTGTGATCAAAAATCATATCTTGTATTCCAATCTATTGCAAGTATATATTCTTTTCCAAAATGTTTTTTTTTTTTAAAAATAATTCAAAATCAAACACATTTCTTGAAAAATCTAATACGGCTTGCAAAATAAAAGGTTCATCACATTCCCCTTTATGAAATAAAATGAAATTCAAAACAAAATTAAGATTCAACTTCTTTAAAAAAAATTTAATCATTGCACTTTTTTGATCAAAAAAAATAAAAATGTGATTAAAGAAAAGCACTGAAGGACAAAAATTTGATAAACTCAAGCACTATCACTTTAGGAATCAAGTAAGAAAAGTGATTTTCAATGTTCAATCTCTTGAAAGCAAGCAAAACATAATACGAAGTTTTACGAAACTTTCCAGGCCACTTGAAAAATAAATAAAAGATATTGATAAATTAAAATAAATTTAAACAAATTAAAATAAATTTAAACAAATTAAAATAAATTTAAACAAATTAAAATAAATGAAATTAAATTAAAATTAATTAATTAATTTTAAAAATAAAATCTTTTTAGGACCTGGTAGTGGTTTTCCTTTGTCCAGTTCATCTCGAAAAGGGAATTACCAGAAAGGGGAATCAAAAGACTAGAATTCCCGCAGTGATCCAAAATCAATTCAACAGCTTGATAACTGGTGAATTCTGCACGACAAAAAAAATTTGAAATACAATAAAAATTACTTAAAATAAAAATTAAAATATTTAAATCAAATTTAAAATATGAAATGTAAAATGAGTTGAAACCAAAAAAAAAAAAAAATTGTTTGCCTCCATTATGATATGCTATAGTCCAATCACCCTCCTTAGGGATTATGAAACAAGCATTGTAAGTTGTGTACAATCTCTCAATGTCTTTAAAAAAAAAGATGCATTATTTATTGTTAAAATATAAATTTAATTTATAGTAATTATTTCTTTATTTCTTTTATCACCTTTAGGCAAAATGTTGCTAATTTTGTAAACGTGTTGTTTGAATGCGTTAGCTTCAGCTTTGTAATTTTCTTTTTTAAAATTAAAAAAAATTAGTTCAATGAAAATTTATTTATAATCAAATATTTTTTTCATTAAAAAAAATGTTGAGTTACTAGATTTTGTTACTACTTCCGGTTGTTCTTCATCTAATAAAAAAATAAAAAAAAAATTATCAGTTTTGTTTTGTTTTTTTTTTTTTTTAAAGCTTTATCACCTCCAAACCAAAAAACACCTTGGTCAGAAATAGCCACCTTTTTTTAAATTAAAAAAATATTGAAAGTTAGTTTCAAAAAAAAAAATTAATAAAGAACAAGTTTTACAGAGTAAAACCCACCACAGGCAGCATTGTACCATTTGTATTTAACCTAATAAAAATCAAAAATAAAAATAAATCAAAATCAAAATCAAAATAAAAACAAAAATAAAATAATATAAAATAAAAATCAAAAATAAAAATTTTTTAACCATTGGATCGATGTTCTAAAATTTTTTGTTATTTTTTAAAAGATTATATTTTAATTTTTACAATCACACCAGGGTTCTCTCCGTTCGTCTTTCAAAAAAGAAATTTGTTTTAAAAGAAAATGTTAAACCATAATAGAAGATAAATTAAAATTTGAATACCGTATAATTTGCTGCACCACTGCCCCACATCACCAACTCTTCTTCGAAACTGACACCGAGAGCTTAAAAAAAATAATTTTTAAAAAGTAAAGAATTATTAAAAAGCAAAGAATTAAAAAACTATTTTTAAGCAATAATTTGAAGTTAAAAAAAAAATTAAAAATTAAAAGACAAAAAATAAAATAATAGATACTTTGATTCGACCCACAAGATATAGTCTTCATTTTTGGAGCCTTGATTTTTCTCCAGCCATTACTTAGTGGCTCATTTCTTTCACTATTCTCCTGTCCAACTGAATTCAAAAAAAGGTTAAAAAGAAAAAAAAAAATTGATTATAAATTACATCAATTTTAAAATGAATGATCAAGAAATGAATGATCAAGTTCAAATTGTTTTATTTTAAATTTAAAAAGAAATTAAATTTTTTACCTCCCAAAACGGTCCCTCCTTTAAACAAGAACATTGAATAATAGAACCCTGTTCCAATCGATACTATTGTGGGAAGTTCTGTGTGATTATCGAACAAAGGAATCTCTTCTTTTCTTAATTTTCCATCATTTCTTACGAAATTGAAAAAATAAAATAATTGGTTTTATTAAAAATAATTGTATCATGAAAATTTGCTATAAACATAAGGGGAAATTTTTTTTTCTTTTTTAATATGTCTGGACCTCCAGACATATTTTTAACACGATAAAAAAAATCATTCATATATAATTGATATTACATACAGTGTATCGTGATTCGCATAATTATGCAAATTATTTTTCCTTATGAAATATTTTTTTATTTTTTATATAATTTCAATTATGATTCAAATTAAGTTTTTGATGTAATTCTTAGTTTTCTCATTTTCAAGTATTATAATATACTAAGACATTAAAATATAATATTACCCTATAGATTCACAAGATTCTTGATTCCCGAGCAAATAAACATCATTGTTTGTGGTCATTAACCAACATTGTGTTCCCCCTATCCAAAATAAATTCAATCTTTTACAAAATGAAGGGATTATTTATATCAATTACCAGCTTGAACAAAATTTATATCTGAAGAAGTTGTGATGGTAAGAGTGTCCAAACTAGCATTCCTTTTATCTTTCAAGTAAATTGTTTTGGAGTTTGATAAAAAGACAAATAATGGTTTTTCTTTATCCAAATTTTTGATTTCATTTCTATCATGATCAATTCTTGACCATCCCTTATGATTAATCAAATATAATTGAAATCATCGTTAAGTTATTATTTTACCTTGTTTGTTTTGAAAGTTATAGAATGACTGATACTTGAACAAATGGAGGGATATCCTTGTCTGGAGATATTGATCGTATTAGACTCAAAATTGATTGATTTTGTTTTATTTTTTAAAGATGCAGCTACTTTTGGATCCATTGTTTGGACAACTTTTTTTATTTTTTGTGAAAATTCAAACTCAATATCATATTTGAAGATTCAAAATAACTGAAAAAAATAAAAAAAAATCAAGTAAAATGGTAATAATATTCCTTAATCAACCTGAAGTCGATTTTTATTGAGCAATAAAAAGCGGAAATCAGACTCTGCATGTACAATGATTAAATTAATCAAACCTCAAATACACGATAAAAATGAACAATTGCAACAAATTTTATTACATATTCAAATTCAAAATTATGAGTAAATAAAAAAATATCGCTCAATAAAAATCGACTTCAGGTTGATTACATATCTAAAATACCATTGAAAAATCTTCAATAATCAAAAAAAAAAAAAAGCTTATTATAAATCAGTTTTGAAATTTTAGATCATCGTTATCATTAAATACCACATGGCTAAATTTCTTAAGCCACATCCTACTATAATTAAGCTATTAAACAAATTTATGGATGGAATAAATTCAACAATTACAAATAATCAATAATCTTTAAATAAATAACAAGGATTCAAATAAATATTAAATTGAAAATTTATCATCTATAGTATCACAGTTATTTCGAATCAAATCCGCCAATATTTAAATTCTGAAATCCTTTTTCAAGAATGTTATAGATTTTCTCAATGAAATCGAATCATTTATTCATATATTGAATGGAATATCATATATTCTCAGATTCTTTCATTGGTTATTCATATGAGGAAATTTGGAGGTATAATTTTAGAAATATAATGATTTTAAAATCAAAACTAATCCTAATTCTTATTGTCATTTAACCCATCAACAATTGAAATGTTTCTGTTTATCTTTCCTTTTTTTATATTTTCCAATTTACAATGTTTATTAAAATGAACCAAGTAAATCTCAAAGTTCGATTGTTTATATAAATTTAATCAAACCAGTTTGGTTCTATAAAGAATTTTTTAAGAATGAAAATGAACAAATCTCCAATTTGGTTTTTTTTGGAATCTTCAAAATAAAATCATTTAATAAATATTAAAAATATAAAAAAAATTTAAACATTAATCTTATTGTGATGATTCAATCAAAAATTTATGATATTAATCTCTCCCAAGTTTGTGAATTAGTTTTTGGTTATGACAATATAGATAACGAGATCAGCCCTGAACATAAGAATACAGAAAAGAGCATTTTGGAGAGCATAATTAAATTTGCGAGGGATTTTTCATTTTCAATAAATAGAGAAGAATTCCAATCTGTTATGGAGAATTTTCTTGAAGATCTGAAATTAAGTAGAGATGAAAAAAAAGATAAAGTTCAATTGGCATCAAACTATTTGGAAAGGATAAAAAATGTGGATAACATTATGATTTTGCCATGTGGATGGAATATATATGCCTTGATAAAGAGAAATAAGGAAGATACTAAAAATTTAGATTGGATAATAATCAATCCTGGAAGCACATATCACTCATCGACATTCAACGACTCAAAGCCATTATCCTCTCCCTATTTTTTAATTGAGAATATAAATCCAAACAACATCACTGTGGAAATCATCAACATGCTAATAATAATCAAGAATCAAACATCCAATGAAAAAGCTTTGTATGAAGTTGTTCTTCCAATTCTCAAAGGAACAGCAAAACAAGTACCAACATCTTTTCCTTTCCTCGATAGCTCTCCCTTACATATTTGGCATGTCATTTTTAAGACCGTTTCTATTCTATTCAGGATACTAAAAGAGGAGGAAGAGAAAGAGGAAGAGTTTTTCTTTACTTATAAGTCTTGGTTGCTTTCAGAATTTTTCAAAAATTTGAGATCTAAAAAGGAGATAAGCCACAAAGATGTCACCATTCTCAACGAAGCTGTCCAGAATATTTCAACACATGTGATCAACCTAAAGAATGAAACTCTAAAAAAAAAGTTTGAGCCAATTACATCCAACATGATCAATCAAATTGAAAAACTTTTGAATGAAAGAGAGTCAATGGATTTCACTAACATCTCTTCAAATTCTGATATCGTCTTCAAATATGTTCCTTTCTTGAAGCAAAACACACTTCACAACTTTAATTATGGAAATTCTCTAGGTTACACTAAGTTAAAATCTTCAAAAATCAGTGTGGCTGTCAATTTGAGTAAACAAAACATTGTGAATGATGTAGAAACATTTTTCAAAGAAATTTCATCTACAAACAAAATTCCAACTGTTGTCTCTTCTCATTTCGATATATTTGTTGAACAATTGTACAATTTGAAGATTTTAAATCATAATTACGGAAGTTTCTCGAGGGATGATACGAAATTGGCATATTTTCTCTCCCAACTTTGTGATTTATTCTCATCTTCTCAAGAAAGTCTATACAATTCAACAAAAAGCGCTGTTTATTACACTAAATATTTGTGTTTTGAATTTTTTGTTTATGCCATTACCATCATTCTCATTAGAAACGGTAATTTTGAGTTTTCACTTTTCAATTATTTCAAAATCAATTTAATTTTTTTTTTTTTTGATGAAGATCCAAGTTTTGGACATCTTTTCAGGAATTCCACTTTTCCTTCTTATAATTTTGTCGAAAAAATTGATAACCTTGTTTGCAGCGAAAGGATTTGGACAAAGATACTTTTCAGCCTTAAAACATTTTTCTCTCAATTCAAAAATTTGTCTTTCTTAGAAAGGAATATTTTGGATTTTCGCAAATATAAAGAAATAAACAGTCATAGTCACGAAAGTGAAATTGACGTAAAGCTGTGTTTTGACCTTGCTGTTGCAAATGGAAAAGGGAATGTGATAAACAAAAGATTGAAAACAGAAGATTATATTTGTAGAGTTACAAGTGAAGTATTTGCTGACAAAAGTAACGAATACCTACCAAAACTGTTCCATTACTTGAGAAAAAGATCTTTTATTTGTTCCCAAGAAGAAGCTTTAAGAGGATTTTCTAAATTTAAATATGACAGTTGTTATTCTGTGCAACACAATAATTGGTATAATTGTGATCGGACCAGGGTTTATCTTAACAGCGGTCATAATAATCCAATATCTGAACTCTCCTTTATAACTTCTCCTTCCACTTCTTCTTTTTCTGTCTCAAGGGCTCAAACCGAGAACCAACACATGACAGAGAACGGGTTGCTTTCTGTTCAAAATGAAATACCCAGTAACTTAGAATCTTCTCAATTCTTGGATATCTCTTTTATAAGATCAAACCCTCTCATTCAAATCCAAAGATTAAACATTGCAATCAAAAACAAGAAACTTCCTGTTTCTTACAGTGGAATTATTTTTCAAACTTTGTTCGAGTTGAGATGTTCCATTGATAATACTTCTATTTTGCATCATCTCTTAGACTGTGAACCAAAAGTTATTGAAGATTTAATAGATACTTTGAAAGAAAGTTGTATTTCTTTGAAAGAAAAGTCCTCTAATTATTTGGAAGTTGCTAATTACATTGAAGCTCTTTTTCTTCTTTATTCCAATCTGGACAAAAACTTACAAGAAGGAGTCTTAAAAGCGATGATTGAGATCAGAGATGTTCTCTTACATTGGTTAAAGGATGAAGAACAAACAGATAATTCTCAAAAGCTGAATATTCATTCCTTGATAATCATTTCTTTTGTAGATGCAGATAAGATTAATGAATCTAATTTGGAGAAAATAATCGAGTCAAGATATCAAATGGAGCTTTTAAAACTGAAGAATTTGAAAACAGAAAACAAGTATCAATTGTATGTTGATCAAATCGTTTATGGCATGGAGAAACACTTGTTAAAACTCTTTGATCCTAACTTTCTTTGCAAGTTCTTTCAAAAGATTGATCCAAATTGGAGAAATGATAAATTTGATTATAGGGATGGAATTCTAACAAATGGTGGATATCAGCTTGATTTGATGGAGGGAAAATTTTATTTCGAAGGGAAATCCACACAAAAATTGCCATCAAATTTCATGAACAATCCTGATTACAAAGAGTTGCTGGAAAACAAAGATATCATCGTATCACCTTCTATAAAAAAAGTTGATGATCAAGAGATCCCTTGCTTTATATCTGTTGACTCTTCACCAAAATACAGATTCACAGAGTTAGTGAAAAATGGCTTATTGATTGAATTTTATGATACAGAAACACAAGAATTTCTTGCATTTGTACCAAAATCTTCTTTATCTCATCTCCCTTCTCCCATTGTTCAACAACATTTCCATTTCATCATCCTTTCAAAAAATGAAATCTGGTTTGTAAATGATGGAGTTTCGCACATTTGGGATCTTTCCAATAACAAGATTAATAGAGAAGGGAAAGGTTTTATTGTCCCTTTTGAAAACATCTCCAAGCATCTTCTTCCATTCAAATTTTCTTACATCGAAAACAATCAAGATATTGTATTTTATTCAAACGTAGAAAGGGCAAATGATCTCTCTCTTCTTACTTCTATATCTCTTCCAAGATTGGATCTTGATTTCAATTACAATGAAGTAAAGAAATATTGGCTTTCTAAACAATTCAATGGATACATCATCTCCAACAACCAAAACCTCAAGATATTCAAAGGATTTCACAATTATCTCCTCCTCAACAAGATAGAAAACGAAGACGATCAAATTATTGTAATTCCTAACAGAATTTTCGAAGAAAAGAATTATTATGATCAAACATTCGAATTTAATAACAATTCTTTTGGAGTTGGAGCAAAATATTTCAAGTATAATGTAAATAATGTATTGAAGAGAATAGAAGGGACTGACATTGATTCTAACATTTTTCTTTCACTTCTCTTTTTCAACTTTGGATCTTCTGGGAAGATAGATTTCTTTGACAAGAATGGTTACCAAGTTTCGTTTGATTTGATCAGCAAAATTTCTCAAATAGAACCTTTTACTTCCAACCAAATCCAACTGTTAAAACATTTCTTTAAAAAAGGGCAAAATAAAAACAGAAATAGAGTATCTGTTACCCTTAAAGTTTCTCTTTTGTTGATGGAAACTACAAAATTGCACTTTCTCTTTCCCAATTCTTCTCATTTAATTACTGAAACCAATGAATTTCTCAAACAAAATATTCCTTTACTTCAAAATTTATTGTTTAGATTTGAAAGAGAAAAAGAAAATATTTCACATCTCAATCTTTTGAAAGGGGAAGAAAAAATTTTGAAAGAATGGTTGTTCAGTGAAATTTCATTATCTTCTTACTCCTACCAAATTATTAAAGAACCATCCAGAGAACCAAACAAAAAAACCACTCAAACAACGATCCTATCTTACAACAAAACTTTCTCTGATCTTAAAAGTAAACCATTGAGTTTATCCCAATTATCTAAATCATTAGAACAATCGTTTGAAATACTTTACAACCCAATCGATTTTTTGAATTATGATAGTTATAGGAGAACAATCTTTGGGAATCATTGCCTCCTTTCAATTTATGAAACTGCTCTTTCTAATATCCCCTTTTCTCCCTTCTTTACATGTTTGTTGGATTTGTTGATAAAAACGAATAGAGAAAAGAATTTTGATACCTACATCTCCTTTGCTAAAGTAATGTTAATTATACATAAAAATAAAAAACAATTTTCTTCTCTTCCTGATCATCTTAAACCCACAACAACAACTTGGAACATAAATTCAAAGCTTTTAAATCACTCTCAAATTCAAATTGACTTATTTAAAAAATTAGAATCAAGCTTAAAAGATCCTGAACGCCAATATTCAATTTATGAAACACTTGAATACTACAAAAAAAAAGTTATTGATCACAGAAAAGATAGAAATGAAATCATCAAATACATATCTAATTACTTTGAAGACGGAGTTTTCAAGAATTTTAAATCACCTTTAACAGAATTCTATTCTTTTCCTCACCTTACTTATATTAGCAAAGAAATTAAAGACACAATCAACAACTACATCAGTGAAAAGTATAATCACTTTGTCTTAAACAACTTCATCATAGATATAATTTCAAAATCAGATAAACTTATCGATACAATCGAATGGGAAGAGATTTCTAAATTCCATCCTCGATGTGAAATCATCAGTCATCCTCCTCAAAAAATGATCCCCAATTTTGAAGGGGAGTTTGATTGTGATCTCTCCAATCTTTCTGTTGAAAATTCGAGTATCTGTTTTGAAAAGATCATTGAAATGAAGCCACAAAAACCAAAAAAAACAATTGATTTTCCTCTCAAAAAAATCTCAGAAGAAATAGGTGATGATGATGAAGTAAAATGTGCCACTACTTATCGTGAAGAGATGGAGGATAGCTGGATAAAATTTCATGAAACAGACGAAGATGTTTTCTCCCTTAAAGAAAAGTTGTCAAAAAATGATTTACTGAAGGAAATAAGTGATCTAATCCTTTCATCAAAAGTGATTGCAAAGAAAATGTGGGATAGGATCGATTGCTTCTTCTCCCAAAAAACAGATCTTTTCAATCTTTTTCAACATTCTTCAAGTATCTCCTTCTCAAAATCTGATTTGTTGATCCTTTTGAATGATGATTCCAAACTCGATCTGATAAATCCTTTCATCAAAAAACATAAAGATTTTATTTTTGGGTTGATCCTAAAATATTGCAAAGAAGAAATAATTGTTGAAACGCTTATTAGATGCAAAGAGAAATTGTCAAAAGAATATGATAACGAAGAAGAAACAAACTTTATCTTCCAAGATGTAGCTCGAGAACTGTTGAGTCCAAGGTTGAAATTTAATAAAGAAGATAAGCCTGACTGGATTTTGTTTGGTAATTTTCTCATTGAATTCTATGTTTTTATTTAACTAAATTTAAATTTTATAGAACTTGAAAACAAGATTATTTTTAGAACAACTCAAGTAGAACTCGTCAATAAAATGATTGAATCAAAAAATAAAGATGAAGGTAAAGTCCATTAAATTTTTTTAAAAAATGAATTAATTATTATTCTTTTGTTAAGTTTGGCAACTTCAAATGGGAGAAGGAAAATCATCAATCATTATTTTCTTGCTTTGTAATCATTTCTCAAACAAAGAGAACATTTTTAGGATAACTGTTCTAGAACCACTTCTACCAATAATGAAAGAAATGGTGAGAAGAAAGACAGGAGGATTCATTAACAGAAAAGTTACTATTTTACCTTTCGATCGTTCCATTGACATATCTTTCCAAAACTTGAACATAATCAAGGATCATTTGATGGAGTGTTTGGAACAAAAGAGTGTGATTGTCATTACTTCTTCCCATAGAATGTGCTTGAGCTTAAAAGAAAGAGAAGTTCATATGCAACTGTTGGATGCCGAAAATGCCGGTGATATCTTGGACTTTGAGCCTATCAAACTCAAAATGTTGAGTTCATACGAAAAGATTCAACCGGAAAAAACTGTTAATGAAGAATTGGAGCTTTTGAAAAAGTATCTTGTCACCATAAGAATAATTGATGAAAACAACAAAATTATTGATGCTCCTATTGATAAACATCAAAAAGCTTCATTGAAGGATCGACTCGAGAAAAAGAGCGAAGAATTAGAAACTGTATCAAAAGTTGTTGTTTTGGAAGTGATGAAGCAAATTTCAATTAATTCAACAAAGTCAAGATCAGATCTCATAGAAAAACATCGACTTTTGACCGAGATCCTCAAATTTCCATATTATGATGTTCTTGATGAATCTGATATTATCCTGAGACATGGTACGGAGCTTAATTATACTACAGGAGACAGAAATGTTGTTGAAGGAGGCGAAATGAGATGGTTGATCCCTCAGAAGATCTTTTCATTCTTATTTGAAAATCCTAAAGTGAAAGAGATATTGTTACAAGGAAAAGAAGAAGGATACGTAAGTTATGATCAAAAGTGGAGAAATGGAAACGGAGTAAAAAATTCTAATACTTCATCATTTTTCTTTATCATTAATTTTTTAAAAACAAAGGTACCAAAGATAATGTTGTTAGATCGAACATTTTATCAAAACAAAATTCAACCACTTCTTGTTGAATTGTATTTAGAAGATGAGCATTTTGGAAAGTTCATGAGAAAATCATCTGGCGATAACAAACTTTCTCCAATAATAGGAAAATACTTGAATGGAAAACTAAAAAAAAATGAGGAAAAAATTTTGATTTCTGAAATTAAAAACAAGAGTTTGGATCTGAATGCACATATTCTCATTTTAAGAGGATGGTTGAACGAAGGTATCTTGTTTCACGTTTGCAATCAAGCTTATAGAGTAAAGTATGGACTAAACTGTCACTTGGATGAGTGCCCAGAAAAGTTGATTGCAATTCCATTTCATGGAAAAGATTCTCCATCTCTAAGATCTGATTTCAGTAACATTGATGTTTTGTTTGGTAAAAATCTTAAACTTTTTTTTAATCAATTGATTTTTCAAAAAAATAGGATTTACAATACTTTCATTTTTGTACCGTGGTTTACATTCTGATTTGTTTTACAAGTCAATAAAGAGATTGGACAAAACCTATTCTCCAGAAGATGGAAGAAAGAACTTTGGCAGTTTTGTTGAAAAAACATTTGGTATTTCTCAAGTTGAAGTTCCTCACTGCCTTAAATCTCGCGACAATTTTGACATTGAAAATAAGAAAATTTTGAAGATTGGATCAGAATATCTCGGGAGAAACATTGATCTAGTCTTCTTCTTCATGAACCAATTCGTTTTCCCCGAGAATTGCTTTGAATTCAAATACAAGTTGTCTGCAAATGCAAACCATATCACATCACAATCCATTATACCCAATGAAAGCTTGAGATGTTCAGGATTTTCTGGGACAGATGATAAGAAACTCACTTTGCCTCACTTTGTTAAATCGGATAAACCACTTTCGCAAGTATTAACAAATGGGAAAATGCTGTACATTCTTGGAAATTCTGATTTCAAATTTGTATCTTTTGAGAATAGTCTTGAATTCCTCGAAGAAGCTGTAGAATATCTCTCCAAAGATGGAAATTGCAATTCTTTAATTGACGTAGGAGCTTTCATTCTTGGAATTTCTAATCTTGAGACAGCTGATTATATTTTGGAAAATGGGCCGATTAGGATCAGAGGGGTGATCTACTTTGATGAAAATGATTCAATCTTTGTATTGAGCAGGGATAAAAAAATAATTCCTCAAGAACACTGCAGAATTCCACCAGAACAACTGTTTTTGTACATAGATGGTAAAATTCAATTTCTAATTTCATTTTTTATAAACTAATTTTTAAATTCAATTCTTATCAGAAAAACATACAAGGGGAGTTGACTTAAAATTACCGCTGAAAACGGTGGGGATACTCACTTGTGCAGTCTCCACACAAAAAGACCAACTCAATCAAGGAGCCCTCAGATTGAGACAACTTGGAAAAACTCAAAAAGTAATAATATGGGCAGAAAGCAAAATCGAAAAGTCTATCACAAGGAGATTTGGTATTAAAAATCCTACAATCAAAGACATTTTAGAGTGGGTAACTACAAATACTGTGGAAACTACCAACAATGCTCTTATTTATGTGGCTTTGAACGGGGCTCACTTTGAATTTGAAAAAGCATCTTACGAGATTCAATCAAAGAAAAATGAACAAATAGAGATTTGTGAGAAATATCTGAAAAGACAACAGGTTTGGGATCTAGAAAGTATTTATGCTTACCAAAAAGAAATAGTGGATTTGAATGATTATTTGGGGAGTTACACAGGAGTCCAAACTCTCCTATTCTGGAAGGGGATGGATAACAGAGAAATCAGAGAAAGAAAAATGATTGTGAAAAAGAATCTCTCAATAATCACCTCTTTCTATGATGAACATTTATCCAAAGGAATCTTCAACAGTTCTGATTTTGAGAAAGATGAAGAGAAACATATTGAGGTGGAAGTTTTGGTTGAACAAGAAGTTGCAATGGAATTCAAAAAGTATTCTCCTCTTTCTGAAGTTGACTGGAACTTTTCAGAAATTTTTCACTCCCAATTTTTCAACAGAGGACATTTGTTGAGAAGTCTTTCTGATAGTTACATGTCTTTAAGCGAAATCCCTCAAACTTTAAAATGGAACAAAGAAACATTCACCACTATCAATTATATGAACACTGTCAAACTAAACAACAGCTGTTCCGATCACTACCTGAGACCTGTTGACTGTTTTCTCCTTTTCAGAAATAAAATACCTAGAATTTTATTGATAAGTGGAAGAGAAGCAGGCCAAATAAGACTCCAACTTTTGAAAAAAAGTCAAAAAGATGTTTCTCTTATCTTCTTGAGTGATCTTAGTGGGAAAACAACTGTCAACCCTGTTAAATTTACAGAAGAAGAATTACTTCTCATCACAATGGTCAAAGTTTTCAATGGAGAATACTTTTACGATGAAAAAGAGTTAAAGTACCTCCACATTCTCTTTGGAAAGTTTGTCCCTGATGATTTCAACATTCAAAGAAAAGAAAACCGTTTTTCTATTGAATGTGATGAAAACATCTCGAATTTCAACAGATTGCACGATATGGATATCCTTGACGCTTCTGGTTTTCTCGTCAGGTGTCCTGAACAAAAAGAATTGTTCGATGAATTTGGATCTCCCATCTCTCAACACTTATTTGATTTTTTCTCCAAGAGAGTTTCCCAAATGATTCATCATTCTGATCCTGAAACACAACTTTTCGATATCTCCAAAGTTATCCATGATCTAAAAATTATTATCAACGCAAGAGGAAAAATCAAGAACTATAAACATTCTTCTCTAGAAAAATTCTTTGATATCTGAATCATTTCGATATGATAATTAAATTATTTTCATTCACAATCAAAAAAAAATTAATATTTCACCTATATTTACTTTATCTTTTAAAAGTTATAATATAGGTGTTCTTTGAATGTTTGAATTAAAATTCTTCCAACTTTTCTCCTTTGTTTGTATTTCAAAAAATATGGAAAAAAATTAAAAAAAAGAAAAATATATTCTTTTGGGAATGATTTTCAAATATATCCTCATCATTTTTGTATTAATATCTATTTATGGATGTGGAGGTTTGATAAGATCAAACAAAAAAATTTTGATTAAAATAAATTATTTATATAAATTCAAAAAAGGATCACTCACTTCATCTGTTGATAGTAAAATCTCAAAATATATTAACTATTTCATTGAAATACATTAAATATAGTGTGCATAAACAAATATTCATCTTTTTTTTTTTAAAAATTACTCAGAATGCACCCTCGAAACCACTTGTTATCATTGCATAGATAATCCACTTTGTGGATGGTGCAGCTCTTCCAACAAATGCTTCAAACGGGAGACAAACGATACAACACCATGCCCACAAGCACTGACAGGAGAATGCAAATTCTTCTCGAATATGCTCTTGGTGACTACTGTTGTTATATTTTTCGCTTGCATGTTGGGGGCAGCAGGGTAGAAGAATTTTAAAATAAAAAAATATATACATTTCTCTGAAATTTATTTATTTATATCACTTTTTTTTGTTTGATCGAACTAGTGGTATTGGTGGAGGTGCTATGTATACTCCCATCTTGATGGTCATTCTTGGATTGACTCCCCATCAAGCAATCCCAGTTGCAAAGGTATAAAGAAATAATTAATTTTAAAGACATCTAATTTTTGTTTCAAAATTTTTTCTTTTACATCTAGATCACAATCAGTGGTGTGGGAATCGGTAAAAAAAAAAAAAAAAATTTTTTTATTTTTATTCTATTAATGGATTCATCATCTATCAAACGTTCTGATATCTTTGATTTTTTTTATTTTTATTTCCGTTTTTGTTATTTCCTTGACATATTATAGGATCTTATTTGGTCACTTGGAGGATTAGACATCCCAAAGCAGATAGACCCATCATAGATTACGATTTGGTAAAGAAAAATCCCTTTTATATTCCCATTATTGGTCAATATTATTTTTTAAAAATTAAATTTAAAAAGTGAGATAAATCAATTTTAAAATTTATTTATTTAAAATTTATTTATTTAATAATATTTTTTCGATTCAAAATGATCTTATGTATTAAATTCTTTTAAACCTAAACAAATTATAATTCATTCCATATTCATTTAACAAATTATGAATTGAGAAGTTATAAGATGGCTCATTACTTCATAATGATCAAAATGATCAATTTAATTCCGATTAATATCGATCCTATCATCGATCATTTAAACTAACCAACAATATTTCAAAAAAAAAATTTTTTTCATCAAATCTATCTTTTTTACAGGCGAACATCTTTGAACCGAGCCTTTTGTTGGGTACGATCGTGGGAGTTTACCTCAACGTGACATTCCCATCATACATCATAGTCATTCTCCTCGCTGTCACTCTCGTCATCGCCTCTTACAAAACCTTGAAGAAAGCTTTGGAGATCCACAGAGCAGAGAAGAATGCGCAAGTCGAAACTTTAAGCATCAACGACCCCCCAAACTCTTCCACCAGCTCCATCTACAATGAAGACATCTTCAACGATCCTATCAACGATGACCTCGAGACAATTTTAAAGAAGGATGCTAAAGTAAGAAATTTTTTATTTATTTATTTATTTATTTATATTTTTTTGTTTAATTTTATTTGTTAATATTTTATTAAATTATTTTCATTTTTTATTAATTTTATCTATCAATATTTTATTTATTTGATTAAATGATTTTCATTTTTTATTTATTTTTTTTATTTTTTTTTTTATTTTTATAATTATGATATAATTTTTTATTTTTATTTTTTTTTATCATTTTATTTTTTAATTTTTTTTTATTTTTCATCATTTTTAGACATTTCCGTTGAAGAAAATATTTACTATTGTATTCGTGTTTCTTTTCTTGATGATTGTGGTGATCCTTAAAGGAAACCAAACAGGTAAAAGTATTGTCGGTGTAAAGTGTGGGACTTGGCAGTTCTGGCTTATTCTCGCCTCTGCCGTCCCATTTGTCTCAACAGTAACTTATTTGGTCTCAAGAAAGCTCGCTCGTAGGCACAAAGAAAAAGTTGCAGCAAACTTTAGATTTTTGGCAAAAATTTTTTTTATTTTTTATTTTTTTTTATTTTTTATATTTTAAAATTTTTTTTAATTTTTTTATTGAATTTTTATTTTTTTGATTTTTTTTTTTTTAATTTTTTATTTTTTTTATTTTTTTATTGAATTTTTATTTTTTTTCTTTTCATCTATAATTTATTTTATTTTCTAATTTCTACTTTTTTTTTTTTATTGTTTCTATTTCTTGTTTTTTTTTAAATAAAATTTTTCATTTTATTAAATCTTTTTTTTTTCTACAGAAAGAGGACATCAGATACACCCCCAAAGTTACTGTATTGCTCCCTTTCATGTCTTTCTTTGCAGGGATAGGAGCTGGATTTTTTGGGATCGGAGCTGGTATCAAAAATCATTACATTTTCAAATATTTAATTAATTTTTATTAAAAAAAAAAAAAAAATTTTTATTGAACAATATTTCAAATAATTTTCTTAATAAAAAAAAAAGGTATGATTTTGTCTCCAATCATGATTGAACTGGGAGTCATTCCCCAAGTAATTTTTTTTTTTTTTTCAAACTTTGCTAAAATTTTTTTTTTAAAAAAAACTTTTTCGAAATGTCCAGATCACCGCTGCTACTAGTGCTTTCACTGTCATCTTCACTGCTTCTTCTACTTCTATTCAGTTCATCATTTTGGGAAGACTAGATTGGCAAGCTGCTGTATGGTTCTGGGTAAAAAAATAACGGTTTTTAAATTTTAAATGTTAAATTTTAAATTTTAAATGTTAAATTAAATTTTAAATTTTTTTTAAAATTTTTTTTTAATTTTTTTTTAATTTCAAAACCCATTTTATTTTTATTTTTATTTTTATTTAGGTGGTCGGATTTTTCGCTTCCATCTTGGGTCAAGTGGGTGTGGCTTATCTCGTCAAAAAATACAAAAAACAATCCTACGTCAACTTTCTCATTTTCATCGCCATCGCCTCCAGTACCATCGCCTTGGTCTCCGTCCAAACTTTAGGCGTCGTAAATGACATCAAAAATCACAATCTCCCTAGCTTTCAACCTATTTGTTCTGCTAATGGTCCAAGTATGGCTGCAAAGTTTACTCAAATGTTCACCTAAAAGTATTTTGTTTTTTTTTTTAAACTCTCTTCTCTCTTCTTTCTCTTTGGGGAAAAATTTTTCTTTTTCAATAAATTATACTGAATGATTTTTTCCATTTTTATTTATGAATTTTGAAAAAAGTAATCGCAAAAACAAAATGAAACAAAAAATTTCTATTTTAAACATGTTAAACCATTAAAGATTTTTTTTTACTTTACAAAATAAAGACCAAAATTTATTTTTTAATCTTAAAAAAAATTCAATACAAAATGACACCGAAAAAAGCTTGTTCTGTTGGAAAGTTGTGTGATCGAGTGCTTCAAACAATATGAGTATTACTTTGTTCAACAAAATCAAACCCTCCTTTCGACCCAAAATTCCTCAAGATGAATCAAAAAGACTATGAAACATGGGTTGATCGCTTCGACTCAAAAGAATATGAGTTTTTACAGTTTTTTTGATTTCTGACGTTCCTTTGAGTGTTAAAGACACTTTTAACAGATTTGAACATGGTGTTTGGGTTGCTGGTATCTATCAACCTTCTTCAAGAAGATTTATGAAACAAGCATTTCAGAAATGGTCAAAAAAATTTAGGTTGAAATAAAGAAATAGGAGGATAAAATATTTTTTTTTTTTTTTGGAATATAAAATTTGTTATCTGGGAATTCTTAGATTCCATAAATAAATCAAATTTTATTTTTAGCTCAGATCTGAGAAACATTATTAGGAACAATGGAGCCTACATTATCAAGCACAATATAAGGGCTCCAGGGCCACTTAGAGCCAATCAACTCAGTAATTTTAGTGACACCAGACAAAACCAAAACTGTGTCAATGGAGGAATCATTTCCACATAAAATGTCAGTATCCATTCTGTCTCCTATAAAGGCACACTCGCTGTGGTTGGTGATGTTCATCAAGTTGAGCACAGATTTTGCCATAGATGGGTTAGGTTTACCCGGGTAATATGGCTTTGCTCCTGTTGAAAGGGTCAAAACCTTTAAAAAAAAAAACAATATAAACACATTTGTAAATTTAAAATAAATGAATCTGTAAACGTGAAAAATAAATTAGATAGAATGTAATTTGATTCTTTTTTTTTTATTTTGATTTTTGAAAAATTTTTTGAAAATAAAAATGAATATTTTTGACGAAGATTAATTAGATCATTTTAAAAAATTAATGAAATAAAAATAAAAAAAAAAACTCTTACACCAATCCATGAACCAACACAAGGCTCAATTTTACCATCCTCAATAACATCATACAAATCAGGGCAAACACCCAACAACTTGGATCCCTTATGAATCAAATTTGCAGCAATATCAAACTCTTCCTTGGAATAGGTGTTCTTCTCTCCCAACACCACATAGTCCGGGTTTTGCTGTGTTATTCTCACTCCCTTCTCTTCCAATTGTTCGATGAATCCCCTTTCTCCTATCACGAATGCTGATCCATCTTTTTTTTGGGATCTTATGAATTTGGCTGTTTCCATTCCTGCTGTGTAGAATTGTGACTCTTCCACCTCTTTTTTTTTTATTTATTAATATTGTCAATAGAGATTATTTTTTTTTTTTTGGCTTACCCATTCCCTTTTGGTGAATCAAAATTTATATCTCAACATATGTTTCAATAATGAAACTTAGTTCTATAAATAGAAGTTTATTCCATCATATTGTTTATAGAAATTGGAATATCTCTATAAATAAAATGACTGAAATAAAGATTCATATTCAATGTTTCTATATTGAAACTGGAAATCATTTTTACCAAATGAAATTTGATTGGACTGATCAATATAGAAATATTTTGTAATTATTATCTTAATATTTTGTTGTTAACTAATATACCATTCTCATGAATCTTTCTTTCAATTGTTTGGTTGATGCTCTGGATGAATTCGTGACGAACATCAATTTTTTGTCCTCTTTCTTGCACCAATTTATAAATTCTTTGGATCCATTCACTACTGATGATCCCCTAATCAATACACCATCCATATCACATAAATATCCTTTCTTGTTTCTTATAATGTCCAATTTCTCGCCATCAATCACATTATTCGAATAATATTTGTGGAAAGAAAAATTTTTTTTTGGGGAGAGATCTGCAAAAGGATATTTTTATAAAAGACCAATAGGATGTGATATATTGAAGAATGAACCTTTGAAAAAATTTGTTTTAGAAATTTTCTTGATTTTCATTTTATTTTTTTTAACAAAAACCATTATATTTTTAACATTGGACTTATATCAAATCCATTGAGATCATCTCATCTAATTTCAAAAAATAAAAAAAATGAAAAAATCAATAAATTTTCAAAATGGGAATAATTATATGAATAAATCAGAGCTTCAAGTTTATGAGGAGGTGATTAATGCATATGATAAATTGGATTTGAAAAGGTGGAAATTGACGGACAAAGAAGTGATGATATTGACACAAGCATTGGAACAAAATAGATATATTAGAGAAATAGATCTGTCACACAACAATATAGATGATTTTAAAATGAAAGGGATCTGTGATTCACTCGAATCAAATCAAGTATTGCATAGCTTAAATATTTCAAATAATAATTTGGGACGAGAAGGAGCAAATCATATATATCGGTTGACTCTGAGAAATAGGAGCATAAAAAAATTGAATATATATGGGAATAACATAGGATATGATGGGATGAAATATCTATCAGGAACAATGATAGATTGCGTAGAAGATATCGATTTAGGAGCGAACAACATAAAAAATTTAGAATACCTTTTTGATACACTAAAATTTGGAAATAGTCTCGTATCTCTTCGGTTGGACTATTCCTCAATAACAGAAAAAGGATTCGAGAGCCTTTCTCGGTCTATTAATCATGTAGGAAGCAATTTATCAATTTTGAGTTTGAAAGGGAACAAAATGAGCAGAATATCAGTAGAAAATCTTACAAAAGCATTGAAATTAAACAATAGTATCTCTGAAATATACATCAGTAATTGCCAAATAGATGATGATATGTTCAAAATGTTTTGCGAGTTGATTTGCGTAAAAGTAAATCACACATTGAAGAAAATTGATTTTGGGTACTTTAAAGTGACTGATGTTGGGATGAATTACCTCCAGAAAGCATTAAATATTTGCCCCTATTTCATCAAAATCATTTATAAAAGAAACAATGAAATAAGTATTGACATGGTAGAGAAAATAAAGGAAATTTACTCCAAAGATTCTTTTTGTGTAAATAAAGAGTTAAAGATGAAAGGGAAAATAATCATTAATTTGGTATAACATTTTTTCTCAAATTTTGAATCTTTTTTTAAAAAAGTTGCTTTATACAAATCCTCCAGGATTTTGATGGTTTCAAAGAAGTGACAAGTTTGGAAGATTATCAGTTTGAAAATTTTATTAATCTGACAAAAGATCCTTTGAAGGTGATTTCACTTTCTGTGAGTAAATTAATCAGAGAACTAAAACTAGAATTAGTGATTAACGATCCACAAGTGCTTCAATTAAATTCCAAAGTCAGCATATTTGGAGAGGAAATTAAAAGCCAACAAACATTTAGGGATTTTTCTCGTCACTTTCTCGAAAACGAAGTCATAGTTTTTAATGTGAATATTAGAGTGCCCCCTTTTGGTAAAGATAATCAAGTCAAAATGGAAAATTATATTAAAAGATACCATTTGGGCGAAGATCTTATTGTCTGTGTGCTTGAGGGTATTTCTTTTTTTAAATTTTTCCCTATATTTCAGTAATTTCACTTAACAAACAATCAGGGAATGGAGAGTTAGAGAAGGTCAAGGTTTTTGATGAAACCAACGGTTTGAGATTTGAGGGAGAACTGAAAAATGAGAAATATTTCAACGGGAAAAGTTACTTTAACATTCCTAACTGGGAGTGTGTGGGTTAACAAAAAAAAAAAAGAATTTTTTTGATAGGAATTAATCTAATTTTTTCTAAAGGTAAATGCGTAGAAGGAGAAACCAAAGTCTATGAAATGGAAAATAAAATTGATTCAGAAAAATATCTTGGAAATTATTCACCTTCAAAGGGACACAGAATCGGCAGGGGGGTTTTGAATGAGAAAGGCATTGAATATTTTGTTTGGTATTCCGACAATGGAAAATTGCTAGAAAAAAAAAGATCTTTTGAAGGAATCAGGATAATGATCATTGGATGTGAAAATGTAAACTTTTAATCCAACCAATTATTATTTTTTTTTAAATTTTTTTTTTTTTTTGAAACAAAGGTTGGCAAAACGGCTTTAACTAGAAGATTAATGGGTTCTATTAATGAAAGCAAAAACAAACAAGCACATTCGTTGGTACAAAGTGAAAAGAAAGAGGAAGAAATGACACATGGGGTTGAAATATACAAATTGGATAATATGAATGGAACACTTTATTCTATCTGGGATTTTGCGGGGCACGAGGAATACCATGTAAAAAGAAATTATTTTGTAAAAGGAAAATTTTTCTTATTTTTTTTTATAAATAATGTTTCAAGGGAGCTCATTCTTTTTTTTTCACAAACGGATCTGTTTATTTAATAATCTTTGATTGTTCATTAGATTTGGACAAGATTATCAGCGATAACAAGCTGATTTACTGGTTTAACTTTTTAGAGTCCAGAGTAGAAAACAAGAACAAGGTGCTGTTGGTTGGAACCAAAGTGGATTTGCTTGAAAATAAATTCAAAACTGGTCTATTCGATTTGTTTGTAGATCAAGAAAAGGTTAATAAGAGATTGCGAGATATCCACAAATGTAACATTAATTACTACAATCTCAATTTTTTTTTATTATTTTTTTTTTTTAGTGATCGAAAAGGAACTGGTATCTAAGAATATTTCATTGAAATTTCACAATTTCCAAACACCTTTTTCATGGAACAGCTGTTTTTATGTATTGAATAATAGGGAAGTAGATTTGAAAAAGAGTGGGATACTTGAGTTAAACAAAACTATCTCCAATAATTACAACAACGTACAAAATGGAGTTAAAACCACGTTGAACCATAATTTTGTATTGAAAGAGATTGAAAAAATGTGCATTAAAATTGGAAAGAAAACACCAATGATAAAATTGGAAGAACTAAAAAAAGTGATAGAGGAGGATGTGTATCACGAGGTCAAAAATTTGAATGAAATTCTGGTAGATTTGAACAAACTTGGTGTCATCGTCTATTTTGACAATGACAATTTGAGAGACATTATCATAACAGAACCAAAATGGTTCAATGGTGTTTTCAAATCTGTTTTGGATCATGGAAGGAAAAGAGTTCAGATATTGCTCGAAAAAATTTTCGAGGAGCTCTTGATTGTAAAGCAACAAAGCAACCAGAGCAAACTTTCTTCTTTTTTTCAGAGCAAAGAAGATTCAACAAAAAAATTGGAAAAACTTTTGTTGGATTTGAAGAAAGGATATGTTCATTGTACTTTCCAAATGATATGGAGTGATTACAAAAACCAATCTTTGGTAGATAAAATCTCTTTCCAGCGATTGAGCGGGAATTTTGAAGAAATAGAGTCAATGATGAAAGAAGAAGGACACCAAAAGATCTTAAACTTGTTGAAAGAGAAAAATTACAATAGTGAGTTAAGCCAAAGTATTTATTCAATTGATAGTTTCTCTCTTAATTCTATTTTAAATGACATATTGGGTGATGATTCCGTTTTTGGACAGGAAAACATAGAAAAAAGAAATTTTTTGAAAAGCTTGATGATAAAATTCGATCTCATATTGCCCAAACTGTCCAAAAATATGAACAAAGAACAGTTTTACTTAGTCCCTTTTCTCTTTCCTAATAAAAAACCAAGCAACCTGGTTTTAAATCAAAACATTGATCCTAAAAAAATCAAAAAAAATTTTGAGTGGAAGATCCACTTTTACATGAACTTAAAGCCTTCTTCTATGTGGAAAATGCTGTTTTTGAAAATAAGAAAAGAATGCATCAAAAATGAAGAAAAACATGTAATGTTGGATGAAGTCTATTGGATTGATGGGTTTCTTTTCCACTTTGCTGAGAAAGATGGAGTGAACGGAAAAGAAGAAACCATTTTGTTAAGAATGAAAACCCACTCTAAAGATCTCCAAGAAAAACTTTTGAATAACAAGAACCAGCCATCCTGCCAAACTATCTTGTCTGTTAAATTCAAAACAGATAAAAATCCAGATGATTTATTCGATTTGGTCCATAAAGCAATGACAGAGTTCATATCACAATGGATAGTCAAAGGGGTTTTCAAAAAAATTGGTTTTAGAATATTCAAAAGAACAAAAGAAGACAGCGAACTGGATGTTTCTTCCCAGAGAACCGATCTGAAAAGAAACATAGAAGAATCTCATAAATTGAAAATGATATGCTCAGAATGTGGAGTACATATCTCTGTAGATGACAACACAAAACACTGCGATATGTGTGCTAGTCCACACTTTTTGATAGAAAAAAGATTTGCGATTCTGAAAATAGCAGGGGAGGGCGGATTTGGAAGAATCTATAAAGCATTGGATAGAAAAACTAAATTGATAGTTGCAATAAAAGAGAGAATTAACGAGGGGGAGAAACATAAAAAAGCGTGGGAAATAGAGATCAACTCTTTTCAATTGATAACCAACATTTTCAAAGACAATTTTGAAGTTTTCTTCCCAAGAATGATCTGTGTTATTGAAGACAGTTATAGAAGTATCAAGAAAAAATATTTGCTCATGGAGTGGATAAATGGAGAAAACTTGAGTAGTTTTTCTCCTAAAAATTTGTCTTGCAAGTTTAATGAGGAAAAAGATTTTATTAGAATGATGATGATTTTATTGAGCCAACTACACCAACTCCACAAAAATAAAATCACGCATAGAGATATCAAACCAGCGAATATTATGGTTGTGAATGACGAAGAATATTTGAATTTCATTTTGATTGATTTTGGAAGTTCACATATGCTTGGAAGTGGAATTGAAAGGCTAAGCAGTTTTTCTCCAAATAGCTCACCTGAACAAAACAAAAGAGAAGAGTCCTTTTTGAGTGACGTGTACTCACTTGGAGAAACCATTGGTACGACTTATGAAAACTTGAATAAAAATCATTCCTTCCCTGAATTATCTTTAGAAATTATCAATTTAATTTCGAGAATGAAGGAAAAAGAATGTATCAAAAGACCCAGTGTTGAACAGTGTATCGAAATACTCTCCCAACATAGCGATCATCTTATTTTTAAACCTAATTTCAAAGTGATTGAAAACAGAATAGATAATTTTCCTTCCATGGAAATAATCAAAAAGGATTTTATAACAATTGATGAAGAGATGAAAAAAAATTTGATTCTTGAAAAGTTATTTGAAACAAAAGAAAAAAACAAGTATGACTTAATTAACTTATTGCATGAAAAAGAAAGGAAACTCGAGGAGAAAGAGGTAGCAATTCAACTAAATAAAGAAAAGTTTGAGAGTTCTCTCTTGGAAAAACAATTCATCATTAATAATCAATCGGAAAAAAATCAAACTTTTAAAAATGAATTGGAAACAAAAAATAAAGAAAATGAAACTTTAATACAATCTCTAGTGGAAAAGGACAGAATCATTCAATCTCAATCTGAACTAAACAAAGAAAAAGACCAAACAATAGAAGAGCTAAAGAAACAAATTGAATTGTTAAACAAAAGAAATGATCCCCCTATAGGCCTCCCCTCTCCTATCTCCATTCATACTAGCGTTCAACCAAACCTAGAGAAAAAGAAAGGTCATGAAAGAGTTATCGAAAAGCCCAACAAGAAGATCACAATTTCCCGAAGATCTCAAAAAGAAAATAAATAAAACCAGATATTAAAGAAAATTTTCGAACATGTTAATTATTTAAAAAGTTTTAATTGAAAAAATATTTTTTTTTTAATCATTAATGGATTTATCAATTAGTTCCTCAAAGCTCATCCCATTAAATTGATCGTGATTGACAGTGTCAACGATGTCAAATTTACAATTCAATTCGTCATCTAACTTTTTCAAAAACTTTTTGG
The DNA here is from genome assembly GCA_024220525.1 of Cochliopodium minus. NCBI lineage: Eukaryota > Discosea > Himatismenida > Cochliopodiidae > Cochliopodium > Cochliopodium minus. The sequence goes on along the minus strand of JAMYWO010000004.1, from coordinate 142,070 downwards.
CACCTAGATCGCTACCAATCTGAATGAAGGTGACAGAAAGATCGCCATCTTTGATGAGTCTGTTGGCTGCGCTTTCGATGACCTGGACAGTCTCTCTTTCACTATCAGGAGTACCATCAGTGATTACCAAAACTAAAAAAAGAGTCAGAAAAAAAAAATGAAAAAAATTAAATAAATAATCATAACAAAAACTAAATTTTTCATGTTTAAAAAAAAAAATAAAAAAAAAATTGAAAAACTTTTTTTTTACTTGAAGTTGCCTTTCCAATTCTGAAAAATTCTTCGAAAGCAACTTTCAAGACACCAGCAAGATTGGTGCTTCCAGAAGGACTTTGAGACTTGAAGATTTCCCTGACTTTGTTAGGGTCAGTGAGGCCGCTGAACTTGTTGTGGGAGTGGTTGAACAAATACAAAGTGATTCCATCTCTGTCTGACCTCACCACGTAAGGTGCCAATTTTTCACAGACGTGTTCTGCAGTATGCCATCCTAAGTTAAGGTGAAAAAAAATTAAAAAATTTTTAAAAAAGAAAATAAAAATAAAAATAAAAAATAAAATAAAAAATAAAAAATTAAGAAATAAAAAGTTTTATACTGCTGTGATTGTATCCGTAGTCTTTGGTGTCCATAGATCCACTTTGGTCCAAAATGACGATGTAATCTCTCTCCATATGGTTGTGCATGGACTGAAAGAATCTTCTATCATTAAAAACAGTTTGAGGAGGTTGCAAACCAACTAATTTGTAATTTATTTTTAGACAAAAAAAAAAAGAAAAGAAATCAACACGGAAAAACATTAAAAATTAATATTAAAATTTTGTTAAAAGTAAAAAGACAAGTTTACTAGGAGGGATTTGACCTTGTTGTGGTGGGAGCAATCCTTAAAAAAAAAAAAATGAAAAGAAACAAAAAAAGTAAAATAAAAAAGTACCTTGTTGAGGAGGAAAGCCTTGTTGGGGTGGAAATTGTCCAATTTGTTGTGGAGGAAACCCTTGTTGTGGTGGAAATCCTTGTTGAGGTGGAAATTGTCCTTGTTGCGGAGGGAAACCTTGTTGAGGTGGAAACCCTTGTTGAGGAGGGAAACCTTGTTGTGGTGGAAAACCTTGTTGAGGAGGAAAACCTTGTTGAGGTGGTTGTTGTCCAATTTGTTGTGGAGGAAATTGACCGATTTGTTGTGGGGGAAACCCTTGTTGAGGTGGTTGTTGTCCGATTTGTTGTGGAGGGAGTTGTCCTTGCTGTGGAGGATAACTCTGAGGTGGTTGTTGTCCTATTTGTTGTGGAGGGAGTTGTCCTATTTGTTGTGGTGGATAACTCTGAGGTGGTTGTTGACCTACTTGACCTTTTTCCAATTGCAAAGTTTGTTGAGGTGGAAATTGTCCTTGTGGTGGCAATTGTCCAATTTGTCCTATTTGTGGAGAAAATTGACTTTGTTGTGGTGGTTGTTGACCTTGTTGGAGTGGTTGTTGTCCGATTTGTNTTGTGTTCAAAGTTATTACAGTTTTTGTTTGCATTAATCCCGTTTTCAGTGATAGAAGCACTGCTTTTGAAGCCACCACCACCAGCAATGATTAAAGGCAAACGTGACTCGTTTTTCTTGTAGTTATTCATAAATACGAAGGAACCTAAGAAAAAAATTAATTAATATTTTATTTTATTTTATTTGATTTTTGATTTATTTTATATTAACCTCCTCCACCAGTACAATCTTCGCTGTTTTTATGCTCTCCCACTAAAATTTCTAATAATTCCCCTTTTTTTAAGAGAAACACACCCTCCACCTCCGAAGCCCTCCCACCTTTACCGCCTAAATATAAATTAAAGTGGATTACAAACAAAAAAAATAAAAAGTTAAAAAATTTGAATAAAAAACAAAAATAAAAAATTTTTGACACAAAAAAATTCAATGAATATTTTTTTTACCATTAGCTCCTTTGCAGTTGAGTCGATATTTACCCGACTGAGGAACCAAAAACCATTCTATTTCGCCAGAGAAAGAAAACAACACGGGAATCCTGACCCTCCTCGCTTCAAAATTGATGGGGAGATGGATCATTTCGTTTTTGAATTTTGTGAATTGTGATTTTTTTAGTGAATTTGGGTTCGACTAAAAAAAAATTAAATAAAATGAAAGTTTTTTATTTTTTTTATTTTTATTAGAATAATTTTGATTTTTTTTTTTTACCTGAAATTGCAAAGATTCTATGATCAACTCCAAAAAAAACTTTGAAGTTCTGGCTATTTGATTTGTGGAAATGTCGCTGAGGTCAGACAAGTTGATCATAGGAAACCTGATGAGACTCAACACTTCATCCAAATAATTCAAAGAACCCAAATGTTTGTTGTGTTCTATCCAATCCAATGCCCTTATTAAAAAAAGAAATTTTTTTCAAATTTTTTATTTTTATTTTTATTATTATTTTTTTTTTTATTTAAATTTTTAAATTTTTAATTTTCTATTTTTTTATTTACATTTTTCATATTTTTTATTTATTTTATATAACACATTTATTTTCATTTATTAATTTTATTAAATTTTAATTTTCATTTAAATAATTTTTTCACCTGTCAAAAACGGTCCTTTCTGGGCACTTGAGATTGTTTTGGCTTAAAATTTTGAAAAGATCATTTTTGCTTACTTCCAAAAAGATGTTACTTTTGATGATTTCTTCTGCCTAAATTCGATCGAATATTTTATTTGTTATGATACAATGAAATTTATTTTTTATTTTTATTTTTTATTTTTTTTGAAAATTTTTTACCTCCTCGTTTATTAGTAAAAAACAGTCTTTTTCTAGTTCCGATAAATCTAGCTCGAGCTCCTCATTAACTGTCTTTCTGATGGAATTAAGGATAATCAAAACGTTCTTGGAATTAAGTTCCTTTTTGAGTCTTTGTAAACACCAACTTGATAATTCCTCTATCTATTTTTTAAAATAAGGTTTTTTATTTTGAAAATTTTTTTTTTTTTTTACCAAATAAAATTTGCTTGCACTGTACAACTCCAATATTTGGCTCGCTTCGGCATAAAAACTTCCAATATAGAAATACTAAGGGTTTTTGTTTAAAAATTTACTTCAAATTAAGATTTGTTTTTTTTTTTTAATATTTTAATTTTATTCAAAAAATTTATTAAAATTTATGATGATATTTTTACTTCTAATATCAATTGGAATATTGCCGATGAAAATTTTTTTAGGGGGATTTCTTTTTCTGATGATTCTTTGAATTGGAGTGTAAACATCTTGTTGAAATATTCATTGCAGCCTGCAACAAAATTTAATTATTTAATAAATTTGAGAAAGTATGATAATATTACTCGAGAGATATGATCTATGGCATTCGAATCTCTTCCCTTTTGAATTAATGGGTGAATATTATTAAAGCTAGAATTTTAAAATGAATCGAAAAATAAATCCACCTTCGACGATAAAAGTGACATCAGTGAAGATTTTATCTTCATACATCTTTTTGGGGATGTTGTAGAAATTATTGTTGATAGCCTCCATCATATTTTTTTATTTTTTTCAATTTTAAAATAAAAATCCATAAATGAAAAAAAGACTTGAACTCAAAGATATTTAAACATTCAATGAATTATAATATGAAATTTAATATATAGTGTGCAAGAGTATAAACTTATCAGACAAAGGCAAATAATCTATTCCAGTGAGACCATGTTCAATGAGTGTCTTCTTGATGTACTTTTTTCCCTTAGACTCAACAAGACCCCAGATGCTCTTCGTCTTGACGAAATGCTTGTTAAGAAAGGTGATGACGAGTGAGGTGACCCAGAGATGTTCTTTGATCTCTTCGGAGATGTCGGTGCAGTGGAGGAAGGGGTTGTTCTGCTTGATGGACTCTGTTTTGGAACCGATGAAGTTACTAGCTTCCTTGATCTCCCAATAGCCCGAAACTTTTTGTGATAAAACGATCGCACCTTATTTTTTATTGAAAAGAATTTTATAAATTTGAAATTAAAAAAAATAAAAAAATTAATAATTAAAAAAATATAAATTAAATAATTGAAAACAAAAAAAGTTTCCCAATTTAAAAAAACAATGAAAATTTTTTACTATCTTTAGTTTGACTAGAATAAGAATTTCTCTTGACTTTGGGTTTAGAGTGGTTCAAATCGGATATGGAGTTGGAATTGGATCCAACGAGAGAATTATTGGCCAAAGAGCTAAAATTGAGGGGAGAGATGTGGTGGTTGTTGCTGATGATGGTAGAATTGTTATTGCTGTGAACAGGAGAATGGTTGAGAGAAAGGATTTTGTTGCTTGGAGGAGAGGAGGAGAGGGATCTCAATCTGTTGGTCGATTGTTGAATAGGTGCTGAGGTTGTTCTTCTGCTCAGTGATGATCTCAAAGGGGTTTCGAAAGAACTGTTGATGGACACTTTTTTAAAATCTATTGAAAAACAAAAATTATGTTAAAGGTTGAAATTTGAAATATCAAAAATAAAGCAATTAAAAATATTGCAAGAAAAAAAAAATTTGTTTTTTCTTTTTTTATTGAAAAAAATAAAACACTTAAAAAAATGAAAAAAAAAAAATTTGTTTTTTCACCCATTCTTATGTTAGTCGCTTCCACTTTTTCGGATGAGTTGTATTTTTCTTTTTTGTTGATGATTTGTAAGTTATCTAGAATGAAGTTTTCCTAAAATAATGAATAACAATATAAAAAAAAAAAAAAAGAAAAATCAAAAATAAAAAAAAAATGAAAAAACAAAAAAAAATTTTAAAAAATAAGTTAATTACAACTCTATTTGATCTAACAGGGGTATTTCCTAAACTGCTTGATTTGGTGTAGAGCTCATCATCGTTTTTAGGTGAAGAATTGGTGGAAAAGCTGCCAAACTTGCCTTTGTTGAAGGGAGGAGTTTTGTTGGCAGATTTGGACATTTTCCTTGGCTTGGTCTTCTTGATGCTGAGGCTGTTGATGGTCATGTTTCCAATGGTCACGTGGTTGGTGTACACCACAGGCTCGGGAACTATTATCTTGGGCTTTTGGTTCAGTGCAACAAGTTGTTTACTTTTAGTTCCTTTTGAATTAACATGAATTTTAGTAAATTTTTAAAAAAACATAAAAAGTGGATCAAAAGACATTAAATAAATAAATTAATTTAATAAATTAATTAATAATTAAAATAATTGAATAATTTTGGTTTTTCTTTAATTTTGTGATAATTAAATACGCGTAATGTAATTGATCTCAACAAAATACATATTGTCGAACAATAAAATTAAAGTTTTCATATTTTATTTATTAATTATTGATTTCAAAAATTTTGAAAATAATAATAGAATCTTAAAATTTAATTAATATTTGTTATTAATTGCTTAAACATGTAGTCTTACCTTCAACGAGCTGATTTTTTTCTTCAAACATCACATAAGAAGTGAAAGAAGATTCTATTTGGTACTTGGTACCCAAATGGACAATCAACTGCTCAACAAGCTTCTTGTCAAAAGACTTTTTGTCCTTTTTCGAGGACATGTGAATCAAACTGGTCCCTTCGTCTAATTCTCTGCAAAGTAAATATCCCGCAATTCTATGAACAGTATTCCCCACTTTAGCTGTTTTGACATCAACAGGCAACACGATAGAAAACTCTTTTCCATCAGCACGTTTGCCCTTGATGGGAACTTTAACAAACTCTGGAAATCTTTGTTTTTCAATCTCTGTCAATAAACAAACGGCCATCAGCCTTTCTCCGTTAAATATAGGGCGTATCTTTGCAGGATATTGAAAACTGGTCAAAAAGTTTTTTTTTTAAAAAAGATAATTTATTAAAGAATGAAAATTGATTTTTTTAAAAAGTTTTTTTTACCTTTTTTTAGAACCCAAAATGTCTATAGGCCAATCAATAATACAATTTCTCAAAATGGGTTCCAAAGCAGTCTTCAACATCGCCAAAACTTTTACTTTCAGACTCTCAGCCTCCCTCTCATTCACAAACTCATAAGAGCCTTTCCCCGCATTGGCCAAACCAGTTACAAGAGGTCTGCTAGCCGCAGAACCAATACCAAGAGCTAAAGAAAAAATTTTAATTTGGTAAAATTTTAAAAAATAATAAAAAAAAATATAAAAATTTTTACCAAATACTCTTTAAATATGTAAAAAAAAAAGTTTAAATTAAAATTCTAAAATTCCGAATTCAATACCTTGTTGTACATGCTTCCTTTTTGACTAAGTCTATTGTTTGTTGGGTATTTGTGATGTCACCATCCGTCAAGATGAAAAGCTGTCTGGGATAGTTGTCGTCATACGGAAACTCAAAAATGGCTTTCAAAGGTTGGTACAGCTCTGTTCCGGCCATATCAGCATCTAAAAAACCCCAATCAATAAATTTAACAAAAATTCTTTTTTTTTTTCGAAAAATTATGTTACCAATAGTTTCTAGAGAAATTTTTTGAATTAAATTTTTAATTAAAAAAATTTTTTAAAAAAATCTGAAAGATGGAAATTTTTTTTTTTTTACTTGCATGATTGATTGCTATCTCCAAATTTTCTTCGTTGTAATTTGCACTAATGGGGAATAAACTAGAGTAGGTGCTCCCAAAACTGATGATATTAAATTTACAAGATTCTGGCAATGACAGCAGAAAATATATAAGTGCATCTCTCACTGATGTGATTCTTCCGCCCGACATACTACCAGACTTTTTTAAATAAAGATAAATAATTTCGCAAATTGTAAAAATTTTGTAAAATGTCAAGATTATTCACAAAAAATTTTAAAACTTTTTTCAAAAAAATTTTACTCTATCGCATAAAAAAATGAACTCACTAGAAGATTCTACAAGATCTTCGTCAATGTCATCCCAAGAAGGATAATAATTCAACATGATCGCCATAGATTTATTGTCCTCAGACCTCTCCACGAAAGCAATAGGGCTGAAAGCGTCGAGAGGCTGGATGACCAAAACGAAATCGGAAGTAAAGTCTGTGCTTTTGAGATCATAAGTGAAATTCAAGTTGTTGTCTTTTCCCCATATCTCAAGCTCTCTATTCACCGCATACAAATTCTTGATTCCTTGGCTCATGTTGACTTCTACGTTCAATATAGTGTGGTACTTTATGTGGTGTGCTGGCAAGAGTTCTGGTTGGAAAATGAAACCTATTTCCCCTAAGATATTTTATTGTTAAAATAAAGTGAATTTTATTTTTTAATAAAAACTTAATTATTACCTCCTTCTGTTGGTAAAATTTGTATTATCTCAATTTCAATTTCGATCTTTTTTTTTTGAATGTTGTTGAATTTTATTTTACAAAAAAAAAAAACAATGAAATCATTTCTTACAGTTTTTTTAGGTGGAATGGTCCCAATATTAAATTCATATGTTCTCCCAGTCACTTGACCCAAATAAGCACCTTTAATATCTTAAAAAAGGGAGTAAATAAAAGTTGTTTTTGGAAATAAAATTTTTTTTTTTTTTTTTTTACTGTTTTCAATTTCGTTGTTGATCAACTCTTTCTCCCTAACTAACGAGACAATTTTTTTGTTATCTACAAGTGTAAAAAATTGGCTCAAGAAAGAGTTATTGAACAGTGGTATCGAGAATCTTCAGAATTAAAAAGCAACATTTAAAAAAAAATAAAGCGAAGAAAATAATGATGAAATATTTACACTGCTTCGATTGGATCTTCTTTATCATTTACATATTTTTGTTTTATTACTAATTTACAACTAAGATCGTTTATGTTGGCGTAAGCAGTTATGTCCTTCAGAGGAAATATTTCGCTCGTGCCTTTTATCTGCAGTCCCCTTCCATACCTCTCCACGCTTCTGTTGTGTTGATACTTGAATAAAAAAAAAAAAAAAAGATTAAAAATTGTGATAAAAAGTAGAAATATCAATCATAATATTCTTTAAAGTTAAATATATTTATTATATTTTTACAATTGGAGTTGATATTATTGATGGCTTGTATTTTTGTGGGAAAAAATCCTTCCTTATCCCATCCTTCACCTTCTTCTTGCTCTTAGATTTGAATTTTTCCTCTTTTATATTCTCTTTCTTCAGATTCTGAGATAAATAAAAATAAAATAATAAAAAAATCTTTAATCTTTGAATTTATGATGAATATATTATTTTAAAGGTATTTTATATTAGAATGGAGTTGGCAAAAATCTTTATTTTAAATTGATATAAGTTGCATATATATAATTTCTTATTCACGTTCATATTAAGATTATTATTTTTACATTGATCGTTTTAGTGAATTTAAATTTATCTTTGTAGTATGAATCAGATGTCAGATTGTATAGAAATGCTTCTTTGAATTCATCGAAGCCAATATCCTCCTTATTTTTGAATAGAAACTCCTCTATTTTTTTCGAGAAGGTGCCTCCCTTGGAATCTATTTTGTATGTATTAAATATCTCATCAATGAACCTAATAAAGGCAGATCTATCCAATTTCTTATTCATATCATTGTTAGTATGATGTTTATATATCTCCTTCAAATTATCTGTGCCTATCTCTTTGCCCTGCAAAGAGTTATTGATATCGACCCTCATTTTGTTGCCCATCCCAAATTTTTTTATAATAATTTTTTATTATTATATTTCAATAAATCTTTGGAGATTAAAAAAATTAATTTATCTTGAAATCCATGGAAATATTCGAATATTTGTTCAAAATCTAAAATTATTTTGATGTGACAAAAGAGAAATTCAATAGGAAATAAATATATAAAAAATAAAAATCTTTTTCAAATACGATATAGAATATATAATTTATGATAACACATCTATTTTCAATTGAAAGAACCAGAGATGAATTTTCATCAAATTTTAATTTTCGATTTTTTTTTTTGAAAATATTCAATTTTAGACAGAATCCTTTTTTAAGTTCTCAATCTCTTGGATGAGATTAGATCTATCTCTTCTGGCCAAATCGGACAAATTGACAAGAGAAACGAGTTGATTGAGTGAGTATTGAGGATAGTGGACTTGGATCCACTGCTTCAAGGAGTTCTGATCCAAAAGAGCTTTGATGTAACCGACAACGTATTCGGCAGCAGGGATGTGCTTCATTTCGGAGATTTTGTCAAGCTCGGTTTGGAAATGTTTAAAGTCGAGCAACATGAGAGTTCTTCCATCTGAAGAACACTTTATTAATAAAAAAAGTTTTAAAACGAAAATTTCTTTACATTTTAAAATAACTTTAAACAATCAAGAACAATTATAGTTATATTTAAATTCTTAAAAGAAATTCAAAATTTTTTTTTGGATAAATATTGAAAAATTTATTACCTTTTTGACTCTAGAATAACCCTCGACAAGGGTGTTCATAACTTTGGTGATGGTGTTGACCCACAAAGTGGTGCTGGTGGCAATTTTGATGGTACCCTCTCTGTTGATGATTTTGATGAGAGTGACTTTGAATTGTTTAAAGTTGTTGATGAGGATGTTGACGTAGGTGTTGGGATCAAACGAGGCAATCTTGCTCCAGTTGACTTTCAAGATATTGTTAATGATATCATCATACTAAAAATTTGAAAAATAGAATAATATTCAAATATTTTTAAAATAATTTCCAAGAATTTTTTTTTTTTTTTTTTACATTGAAAAAATAATCAGAAGCACAATCGTAGATCAACTGTCCCAATTCCTCACAAACGTCAACAGAGTGCTCATAAAAGTTCTTAAAGGAAGGATGATCTTTGTTCAACAACAATCTACAAAGAAAAATTAAAAAAACAAAAATAGTTGAAAAATGTTTTGAAAAAGGATTCAATTTTTCACCTCTTCAGATGTGGTTTGACGATTTTCATAGAATCAGCCAAAAACATCAAGGATTCAACTGCACAAGCCTTATATGAAATACCTAAAAAAAAAAAAAAAATAAATAAAAATTTTGATTTATTTAAAAGAAGTTACCATTAAGATCTTCGGACAAGTTGATGGAAATCATTTTGGAGAGAGTTGGCATACGAGCAGAAGTTTTGAGACTGTTGAGCTGTTCCACATTGGAAGTGTTCATGTTGGTGTTTCCTCCCTCGAGCAATTGTTCTTTAGGAATTAAATTCAAAAAAAAGAAATTAAATGAATAAATAAAAAATAACAAATAACAAAAAAATAAAAAATTAAAAAAATGAATAAATAAGTTTTATTCATTTTATTTAATAATAATTAAAAATTATAAAAAAATAAAATCTTCGTTTTCACCTTTAATTCTTTTGAGAGTTATTCTCAAGTTAGGACTCATCAACTTGGTTTCAATTTTAGGGCTCTTTGCAAAAAAGTCATAGACACTATAAAGGTAAAAGTCAAAAAGCTGGATGGATGCGTCGAATATCTCTGGTGCGATAGGAGACAAGATCTTCATCATTTGGAAGTACTTGGCAAGATATTTAGTGATATTGATAGTGGTAGATGTAAGAATGGGTCCTTTCAAGTCAACTAAAAAAAAGTAAATCAAAATAAAAAAAATGAGAATAAAAAAAAAAAAGAAAAAATGAAAAATAAAAAAATAAAAAAATATTCAACTTTTTCTTTTTGTATTATTTTTGTTTATTTCCCCTTCTTCAAGAATCTGGTCTTGTTCAAGCTGCTTCTCAATCTCGTTCAACTCCTCAATGTTCTCAATTTCATTGTGCTTCTTCTCCTCAGTGAGTTTGGGCTTAGAAAAAGGGTTCCCGTCCTTGGCAAAGTTGACAAAGAAGTTTTGCTCGTTGGGGTTGGTGCTCGTGTTAGAATAGGAGCTCACATTGGGGGTACTGTTGTTAGCAGTGTTATCCATGTCGTCCAAAAACTCTTTGAACTCATGGATGCTTCTCACTGAATAGTTGGAGGAAGGAAGAGGCACCTTTTGCCAAAGCTGGTTCTCCAACATGGTGGTCAAATCTTCGATTCTCTGCTTGTGGTAGTTTCTGAAAAAAGCTTTGCTGACTTTCTTGACAGACCCCTCGAGATAAAAAGTGTCTGTGTCAGCAAAAGAACGGCCTAAAAAAAAAAAGAAATTTTAGTTTAAATTAAAAAGTTTAAAAAAAAATTTAATTAAAATATTTACCTATAGTGATGAATTTGTTTACAGCCTCTAAAACTTTCAAAAAGCCATCGATTTTAGAGTGCAAAAGAGAAGGAGCAGCAAGTAAAAACCCAATTTTACGTTGCATCTCATCCCAAACGCTCGCTTTGTAAGACTCAATGCCTCTTCTTGTGTCGCGGAAATCTTCCATTGCTCTTTTGGCCTCTTTTTCTCTCTTTTCTAACTCATTCTTTGTCAAAAATCCATACTCTGATGTATCGACGTACGCCACTGGATTTTTCTCAAAATCTGAGTGCCAATTTATCATTTGGTACTGTACATTCATCTGGTCCACCAAGTATTCAAAGACAGTAAGCAAACATGGCAAAATTTGTTCTTGTCCCAAATGCAAAGCAAGGTTCTTGAGCTGCATACTAAAAATTTAAAATATAACAATAAAAAAACGAATTTCTTCTTTTTAAAGTTTTTTTAAAAAAACTATTTACTCTTTTAGTTTGACATTCTTGGTGTTCTTTTGTTGTGAACAGTATGTAAATACGAAATTATGTACATTATTGTTTATCAAGTTGCTAAAGTAATCTTTGAAGAGACTGACCACACCATAAGTGGTCTGTAATTTATAATAGGTGAGAAGCACTTTGTGGTAGTTGTTTCCATGGAATGTTCTGCAGCAATTTTCCAACATGATGTTTAATTTTTCTACCAAAGTCTCTGAAATCTTTGCTGTATTATAAAAATTGAAAATTAAGTAACATTTGTTAAATGTAAATAAAGAATTAGAATTTGGATAAATTTTTATATCTTAGCATCAATATTGATCATATTACTACAAGAAACAAAATTGATAATGTTTTTGTATTAATTCTATAACAGAATTAATGGAATTACCTATCGTTCCTTTTAGTGTGGATAAACAATATAATTCTTTGTGATTTTCGAGATCGATTAAACATTCTTTGGATTGCTCCACTACTCTAGGAAAATTCTCTCTTTCCATCAAAGTCTTCAGATTCTTGACATTATCCATTATACCCTTCATTATCAACAAATTATCCAACACTGTTTTATAATTGGATTTCTTTCTATAAGAGGCTAATAATTCCATCCCACTCTTTACAAAATTATCTCTCAATAATGCCAAATTTTGTCTTCCATATTTACATATTAAGGTTGTATTGCTGAGATCATCTTGTAATTCTTGGATTTGTAACATAGCCTTAACTAATGTATAATTTTGGTTTGTTAATGAATATAATACTTTAGTCTTTAAAATATATAAATTTATTTGTTAAATATATATGGTTATTTTTCATTAAAGACTATATTTTATTACCAAAAGAGTCATAATTAGACATTACTTTATCATTCAGTTGATCAGATATGACATCTAATGATTCTTGGCTATTTTCCAATTGTTTATCTATCCATGAATGTATCTTTTCATCTTTGGGCATGCTTTCCAATAGATAATCTTTTATGCTCATATTTTCCTCATTAAATCTCTTATCAAGTGATTGCATTACTTCATCTGTTGATCTTTTTTTCACTTTATGTTCTTTAACTAAATCTTTTTTCTCCTGAACTTGGGGCTTGACCTCTGGCTTCTGAAATTTCTCAGTAATTTTCTTCAAAAAATCCATTCACTACAAAAATATTCAATTTTTTTTTATTTTTTTACCCAAAGAGATCTAATAGATAGAGGAAATTTTTATTTCAAATTTTATATGATCTTATTATTCACTTGAATTATCATTCAAATAAAGAAAGAATGTTTTAAAGATTCAAATTGGAATCAATTCAACATAATCAATAGGATCATATGTCGAAATAGAATATAATTTAATCAATATCAAATAAATTAATGAAGGGAATCATTTTTGTAACTTTTTGGTCTTTGGAGGAATTTTACTTTCAATGAGACAATTTCTTAGCATGCTAGAGTCACCAATGTGTATGTCGTTGATGACAATACAATTAAGCAAGTCACAGTTAGAAGAAACAACAACATGATCCAACAAAATACAGTCTACAATTCTGACATTATCTCCAATATGACAATGATCAGATATGATAGACTTTTTGATGACAGATTTGGTACCAATTTTAACTGTTTTGGAAACAACACAATCTTTACCTGTAACAAAATAAAATTAGACTAAAATAAATTTATTGAAAGAAAAGTCAGTTACCAATGCTCAAGGAATCTCCTTCAGACTTGTCTTCTTCTAGCTTGTCCAAAACTTTGAAATGAGTTTTTCCTGAAACTACGTTTCTGTTAATATTTTGGTAGTCGCTGATGTTGTCGATTCTCATGGAGAAGACATCTTTAACAAAAAAAGCTTGACATCTCATTTGGTTGCCTTGTCTCTTAGAAATAGAGTATTTATAAGCTTTGGAGAATTGATTGACAGATTTGTCGGGGAGATCTAAAGAATTATTTGAAAAAGATTGAGTTTATATTTCCAAAAAGTTGTTATTAATTTTTTTTTTACTTGAGAATTTAGTTAATGCTTGATTATTTACAAGATAAGGAATCAAATCTTCTTTGATATCTTCGAGATGCTCCAATTTCTCTTCGATTATGTTGAGAACGTAAGAGGAGAAGATATAGATTCCCAAATCGCTGTATTTGGAATAGATCTTGAGATTGGGGAATTGATGGAGGAGTTTTTTGGGGATGGAGATGGTATGTCCCTTATCTTCGGACTCCAAATGTTCAGATTGATATAATAAAATTGGCATATTATCATTTTTGGAGGGATCTTTATTGGATAATTCTTCATTTATCGCTATGAACTCTTTTGATGAATCATTGGATGATACTGTTGGTGATTTTGTATCTATTGCTGTTTTATCATTAAAGGCAATGGTGAGTATTGGTTCTTTTGCCATGTGTATCTCTGCCAATCTATGGAGAAATGGATCAGATATAACATTCCCAAAGAACAGGATGAAATTATTTGATGTCAGATGATTTTTTAGTTTCACCAATATTTCGCATGTTTTCCACATTTGATCTGCCTGGAAGAATACTATTTTCATTTTTCCTTTATAGAATTCTCTTACATAAGTTTGATGTACTTTCAAATTCTCATCTGATGCAACAAATATCACCTCTATCAAATGATGAATAAGAAAGAATTTGTTAAGAAAATGATCAATAATGAAATAAATAAAGAGATCTCTTCAATGATAAAAAAATAATCTCTTTGGATCATTGATTTTTTACCTTCAAATCCATGATTTTCCAACATTTCTATCTGATATGATAATATTGGCCTATTTGCCACAGGTAATAAAGATATTGGTGTATTCTTAATCAATGTATCAAAATTAATGGATGTGGGTGTACATTCAGAAGAGATAATAACAACTTGGAATGGCATTTTTTTTTTTTTTTAATTTGTTTGTCAATTGAGATACCTTTAAATAAAAAAAATTTGGAGTAACAAAAATCTGAAAGAAATGAATGAATTAATAGGGAATAATGGTAAAATTTATCTCATATAACCAAAACCTTTTTTTGAGGTCATTTTAAAAATATTTTATATGTTGATATTTAAATTTGACCAAATTTCAATTATATTGATTCATTCACAAGAGGATTCTTTCAACAATAAATTTAAAATTTAATGTTTATTAGTTTTTGATATAATGTTTGCGAGTTATTCAACGACAATGAGTCGTGGAACATCTTCGAGTGATATATTTTTGCAAGAAACAAAAGAAGATAAAGAATATAAAAATGACCAGTTGATAATATGGGGGAAAATAGGATTTGAAATAAAAAAGACCACAAATATTCCCATACCTATAGGTAGTGCAAATGTCATTGATGTAAATCAATTAAAAATAATATTTCGATTAATTCCTAACCTGTATTAAATTTGGAAGGTATCTTGTGGTGGGAGAGGACATTCTTGTGTATTGACAGATGAAGGAGCGATTTATACATTTGGATTAGGTAACTAGGATTTCAAATCAAATTTTTTTTCACATCAAACAATATATTGAATATACATTAAATTCAGGAATGAATGGTGAATTGGGTCATGGTGATGTGGATAATTTGGAGACTGCCACAAAAATCTTCTTCCCAGGATTTGTTGAGAAAATCAACACAGGACCAACAACCATGTCCGCAATTACAAATAGAGGAGAGCTTGTAAAAAAGAAAATTAAATATTTCAATCTTTCAGAAAGAATTTTCTTTCAATTTTCCCTCCCATAATTTCTTTTTATAAAAGTTTTATTGGGGATTTTTTGATGGTGAAAAAATAAAAACTCCGATATCTGCGAACAAGATTCTTGGTCCACTATTCAATAACCAAATACCAAAAATTACCAGCGTAATCTTTTTTTTTTTTTTTTGGAAGATATTTAATACCTTCAAAGGCTTGTTTTGGTTGCGAACATTTTGTAATTCTCACAGAACAGAACGAAGTATATTCATATGGAAACAATAACAAGTCTCAATTAGGAGATGCCAACACAAAATTCATAAAGCTCAGAGTTTCATCCAAAAAACTTTTAAAAAAAAATGTCAAAACATTTTCACATATAAGCACAAGAGAATATTGCACAGCTGCGATAAATACAAGTGGGGAAAGTAAAGAAATAATTATCATTTAAATAACCATGTATTAACTTTATTTTTTTTTTGTGTTGCAAAGTAATTATTTGGGGGACTTTATTCAAGGACTTAGTTTATAAAACTCCTGCCATTTTAGAATTGAAAGACAAAGCTTCCAAAGTAAAATTTGGAACTAATCATATTTTAGTATTAACTGAAAGTGGAGACGTTTATTCAATGGGAAAGCAAGAAAAAGGGGCTCTAGGTGAAAAATAAAAGTTTCTTTTTTTTTTTCCTTTAAAGTTTTTTTAATTTTTTCTTTAACAGGTTATAGTTTAAAGGAAGGTTATTCTACAAAGTTGTTGAAGGTTTCTTTCGAAGGAGAAAAAGACAACAAAAACTTCAAGATCTCTTCTATTAGCTGTGGTTCCAATAGTTCAGCTGCCATAGATTCAGAGGGAACTTTATATCTGTGGGGAAAATCTCTTAATGAAAACAAAGTTATTCA
The DNA here is from genome assembly GCA_024220525.1 of Cochliopodium minus. NCBI lineage: Eukaryota > Discosea > Himatismenida > Cochliopodiidae > Cochliopodium > Cochliopodium minus. Next base: position 125,990 of record JAMYWO010000004.1, on the reverse strand, counting down.
AACACCCACCATAGTAGAAGATCTTAAACAGAATGAAGTGAAAATAGAAAGAATATCAGGTAAACAACAAAAAAATATTTTTTAAAATTTATCTTGATCAAAAATTAAAAAATTTAACTTTCGTGAAATAGTTGGTTCTAGTATTATACTTGCTCTTACTGGTTTAAAAAATACTTCCGAGTCTTGCTATTTTTCTTTTAACCCTCCCAAACTAAAATGCGGTACTCTCAATGGTATCGTCACTTGGCTTTTAGACCAAAGATCCAGCAAACTGTTCCATTTCACAGTGTCCAATATCTTCCCTTTGTTCACCACGAGAGAGAAAATTTTACAAATAATGCAAGAGAAATATCAGACAGAAAGTCTAAGGAGCATTATTTTTAATTTTTTGGTGCAATGGGTACAGAACGACGAACAAAGTTGGCATTCATCTCAAGACTACCAAAAGTTTGTCAGCTTTTTGGAGGAAATTCAAAAAAAAGGTAAACTTTTTATAAAAAATTATTTTTTGAGATGTTCAAAATTTTAGAACAGATTAAAATTTGAGCATGTCTATTTAATTATTTAAATCAATTTTTTTTTAATTTTTATTTCACAAACCCCTTATTAAATATGAGAGATATAAAAAGTGTTTAAATTATCAATTTTTTTTGTTGTACAAGCCCTAAATATTTTTAAATCATCTGATTTTTATATATTTTAAACAAAGATCCCAAAAATCAAAAAGTTGCGACTTTTTTGCTTCAGCAACTGAGAGGAACACTCAACAACAATGAAGGAGCATCTATCAAGCCAAAAATAGAAGAGGTGAGTATCACAGAAGTGAGCGACATCTTCAAAGAGAAGCCCAAGCTCATCGCACAGATGATCACCGTACAAGATAAGCTTTTTTTCCGCAAAGTGAAGCTGTACGAATTTGTGGGACAAAAGTGGTCCAAAAATAATGGCAGAATGGCTCCTCATTTGATGGAGATCATCGACAGATTCAACAAACTCAGCTACTTTTTTGCGACCATCATCGTTCTTGGAGAAGACTTCAAGAAGAGAAACAAGAGAATTACTTGGCTTGTTGAGTTGATGCAATTTCTTTTCAGCATGCAAAATTTCTCCTCTTTTCAAGCGTTGAACAGTGCACTCAGTAGTGCTGTAAGTTTTTCAATTTCTTTTTTTTCAGTTTTAATATTATTTTATTTTCTTTTTTTCTTATTAATATTTATTTTATTATTTATTTTATTGAATTTTTATTATTTTTGTAAGCCTATTATCAAAATGGCAGATTCAGGGCTGATAAAATTTACTAAAAGTGATACTGAGAAAATAAATGAGTTGTCTGGTTGGATGAGATCAAAGAATTATATTAATTACAGGTAACTTTTAAATTATTTTTATTAAATTACTTATATTTTTTACTTTTAAATTTTTTACATTTTAATACCTGTAAAACAATTATTCATACACTCATTTTTATTTATGATATTTTTTTATTAAATTTAATCTTTTATTTTTAATTTTTTTTTAAAATCATTATTTTTCAGAAACAAATTGAAGCAGTCTCTTGCAGAGACCATTAACAGCGAAGGCATCATGCCTTTTCTTGGCATACATCTTGGTGATCTCACTTTTGCGGAAGACGGAGGGCTCAAGGAGCTCCACACTGAAAACGACAGCAAAAAACCTGTCCACATACACTTCAACAAATTTGAGATGATAGCGGAAATTGTTTATAACTTGAAATTAATGAGAGACTCTGAGTATTCTGTAAAAAAATTAATTTCCATTTTATTACATTAAAAATCTCATGTTTTTTTATTTTTTATTTTTATTTTTTATTTTTATTTTTATTATTTATATTTTTTATTTTTATTTTTATTTTTTGTTCATTTTTTATTTTTAAATAAATTTAATTTTTAGTGGGAAAGAAACATATTGGAACCTCCAACCAGACTTTTTCAGGTCGTATGCTCCTTGACAGATTTTGGATATGATTTCGAAGAACTTTCTAACATGGCCAAAAGTATGAAAGAGAGCGGAATCGTAAAAATAAAAATATAAAATAATTAATTAAAACAAAACTAATATAAAATTAAAATTAAACTGAAATAAAATAAAAATAAAAATATAAAATAATTAATTAAAACAAAACTAAAATTAACTTAAAATAAAACAAAACTAATCCAAAATTAAAATTAAAATTAAAATTATAATTAAAAATTAAAATTAAAAATTTAAAAGACTAATCCGGGAAGAAAGAGTTTGAGTGGGAGCTCTTTGTTTTCCTCGGAAAGAAAATCTTCCAACATGAGCAGCAAGTTCACTTTGGAGAGTTTTTTGAGCCTTTTGAACGATCTTTCCAACTCAACCCTCCAGAAATACAAATTAGAACACAACATCTCTGTTTTTCTCTCCCCATTCCATGATTGGGAACAATTTCTCAACAGCACATCAGTAGCCTTTGATGATGGATTTGATCAGTAATTATTTTCAATTATATATATTTTTAAAAAGAATATTAATTTCGATTTTTGATTTTTGATTTATTTTTATTTTTTTATTTTTAAAATTTTGAATTTCATTATTTTATTCAATTTTTTATTATTTTTTTTTTAATTATTCATATTTAGTTCATATTTTTTTCATTCATTATTTATTTTATCTAAAAAAAAAGAATGAAGCATGACGAAGGGTTTTCTTACTCCGAGGTCCTTCCCAATCTCATCCATTTTTTTTGTATAACAGAAAACAAAAATTTTAAAATTAAATCAAAGAATGACAGTAGAGGTACGTTTTTTGATATTCTTTTTAATTTTTTAATTTTTTAATTTTTTTATTTTTTAATTTTTTAATTTTTTAAATTTAATTATCAAATTTTTTTGTTCATTATTTTTTTTTAAAAATAGATTTAAAGGAAAGAAAGGAATATTTATTAGCAGAGAAGCTGATGGACAAACTTTGTCCTTTGGAAAACATCTCCTCCTTTTTTAGCCTATTCGCTTCAATTGATCACACTTTGCAAGAAAAGAAGGACAAATTAATTGAGCTGTTGAAGTGTTTTTTTGGGTCCTTCCGTAAATACAACACCCACTATGAAAGGTAATGAAAAAAAAAAATTTTACATTTTTTTAAATAACATTCATTTACTTTTTGATTTTGATTTATTAAATAATTATTCATTAAAAATATTTATTAATTTTTTATGATTTAAATATTGGTTTATTTATTAATTAAGATTCAATTTTAAAGATTTTTTAATTTTTTTGAATGTTTTAAATTGAATTAAATACTATAATTCAAAATATTATAACTTATATTTTTCAAAATTTTTTATTTTTAGAATGGGGAGAGTTGTGGCTTTGTTGAACGGAATTGCCCAAAGAATAGAAAAAGAGGAAAACTTCTCGACAGTTTTGGACATCTTCACCGAGTTCGAACAAACAAAGGAAAAGTTAGTTCCGATCTTCTACCAAAGCAAACTCGCCCACAACTCCATCCAAAACGCTTTTGACGAATCTTTCGTCAAAGACATTGAAAACATCTTTGCCGAAGATAAAAAAATATTCTCCGACACTTTGTTGGAAGCTCCCAAACTTGATGTGAAGGAGTGGGAGTCTTTGAAGACTGATGTCTTGGTGGAGGATGATCAGGATGTCGAGTTTGTTCAGAAGATCATTGAGACCCGTGTTGCTTTGTCCAACTACATTCTTTCTCGTTATATGGCTCACAAGGATCTATTGATTTCTTCTCACCAACGTGGAATTTTGATAGACAAGTTTTTAGATTTGTTGCATGGTAATTTAATTTTAGAAAGATTTTATCAAAGATTTTATTTTTATTCAATTTAATTTTACTTTTTAATTAATTTGAAAAACATGTTTTTTTGATCATTTTTAAAGGTGAAATCAATCAAAAAATCGAAAATTTTAAAAAGGAATTTCTCCCTAAATTTCAAACACTTAACATTTCTGCTCTTCAAGACAACTACCTCAATATTTATGAGCAGTTCTTTATCAAGTTTAATTTGGAGTGGAACCCGGAGATACCCAAGTACAAAATCAAAACTTGTTTGCGTGGCTTTGTGACCTTGCTTGAAAAGGTTTCTTTGGATGATCTCAAAGAAACTCACAAAAAGAGGATTTCTGAAATAAGACAAGTGGTTGTTGAGTTATTGAAAGAAAGATTTAAAGAACAAAATTAAAACAATTGTTTTTAATAAATAGATTCTTGCAGATATTTTTTATTTTATCTATCTCCAAATACCAGATTTCCAACAGAGAAGAAAGAAAAAAAATTTTTTAAACTTTCTACAATTTAGATAATGTATGAAAAATGGATTCAGTTGTCGGACGTTGATTGGGCATAGAAAGGCAGGAGAGAACGAGTTTGAGAAGGGGTTTGGGACAATCATTTGGGAAGACAAGACTTGAAGGCTTGAACTTTTTGTAGGTAATGTCTGATGGTTTGGGTAATTGCGTAGGCTCGATTATTTCCAAGAAAACTATACCAGTAGAATAAATATCATCCATTTTGGTGTATTTATATGGGCTTCCAATCGTTTCTGAGTGTTCAAATGCCTCGTACAATTCTGGAGACATCCAAGGTATCGAACCTTTTATGGTGATTGTTTCGTAACAACTTTTGACATCAGCATCAACTGTAAATCCAAAATCTAAAGCAAATTTTTTTTATTATAATTATATTTTTTTTTTGGTAAATATTACTGACATATTTTTCTGAAAAATGATTACCTGATAACTTTGGATCAAAATTCTTGTCCATCAAAATGTTTGGGCTTTTTATGTCTCTGTGCAGTTTATTGTCTTCGTGCAAATAATTGATGGCATTTGTTATCTTTATCATCATCTCTAACTTCTTTCCCATATCTATTTGGACGCTTTTCCTCAAGAAGGAGAATAGAGTTCCATTTTCGCAATATTGCATCATGATACAATAGTTTCTATTCTTGATGAAATATCCATAAAAATGGACGATATTGGGAGAGCTCAAATCCTTCATGTATCCCATTTCTTTCGATATATCATTAAATGTCGCTTTATCAAATAAAACTTTCACAGCATATTTATCATGTCTATATTCTGCCAGATATACCTTGGAGAAATTTGATTTATGAATGCTTGTTATTTTGTGTATATCTTTTGGATCGAATTCCTTGATGATCTTTGATAAGGGATTGATTCCTTTGTTTTGATTAAATTCGATCTTTGAGTTTGTTTCATTAGAATTTAATAATTGACCCAATAACTTTTTTTTATAATTATCAACCGAATAATTAAAGTTTTCGATGTCGCTCTTGAAAATGGAGAATGCATTCTTTATATTGCTTTGATCTTCTTCTTTTATCTTTAAAGAATTTAAATTTTTGCTCTCAAGGAATTTTTCTATTTTTTCAATTATCTCAGAGTTTGTATTGCATCTATCCAATATTGCTGCAATAGATTTATTGAGATTTTTATTGATTATCTCTTCAATAAATCTAGACATAAATTTTATATTTTTTATATAATTGTTGATGTTCAAAAAAAAAAAATTTGAAAAATGAGCTCCAAAAAACCTAAAAAACATGAGGAAAAGTTGGTTCTTTTTAAAAAGATTCATGAATTGAAAAAAGGAACCAAAAATATCAATTTGCTCAAAATCATATCACAAATGGAGTTCATTTTTGGAGTGCCTTGTTCCAAATTTGAAAAAGAATGTGATAATCAATGTCTTCAATGTATAAATTACTTCACATCGGGAAATTATCTTTATGGCTCATTTGACCCACATAATGAAATGAGGGAATTCATAGATCAATTCAGAAAGTAATTTAACAAATTTATTTTATGTTGAATATAAAATTATAGGGATTTAAATCCACCTAAAAGAAAATTTATAATAATTTATTTTAGGCTGGAGGAAATAAACAAAAACTGTCTCAAAGAGAACGAAACCTTTTCAAACAAGATAATTGGTTTTTTTTCTGAAAAAGCAAATAAAGTAGATCCAAAATCTGTCAAAAAAATGAAGGTTATTGGTAAGGGGAGCACCTCTGAAGTATACTTGGTGTATTACAACAAAGAAAACTATGCCATGAAAGAAATCCCAAATGAAAGCAAAAAAAATAAGAATATTTTTTTGAAAGAAATTCAAAACATGATGAAAATAGACAACCCTCACATTATAAAATATATTGGGTATTTCATTCAAGGGGATAATTTCAGTATTATAATGGAGTATTGTGAAAATGGATCTCTTTTTGAATTTTTGCACTTAAGAGAGAGAGAATTAATAGATCAGAAAAAAAAATTAGATATGATGATAAAAATAACTAAAGCAGTTTGCTTTTTGCACAAAGAAAGTTATTTACATAGAGACATTAAAAGCAAAAATGTTTTGATGGATAGAAATTTTGATCCAAAATTGACAGGTAAAAAAAAAAGAAATTGACAAAATTTATAAAACTAAGATATTGATCAATTTAGATTTTGGATTGTCTGTTGAACTTAATTACAAAGAATACTACAAAACAGACAAACTTACTGGTTCTTTTCTCTACATGGCTCCTGAATACTTGGACATGCAAGTAGATTCCAATAACAAAAAACAGATTATCTACAAACAAAGTTATGACATTTATTCATTAGGAGTTCTCTTTATTGAAATACTTGAAGAAAAGAAACCTGTTCATTATCAAAACTCTGTTAGGAACTTCCCTGATGATATTCCAGAATCACTCATAAAATTGGCATTAAGGTGCATTTCCTTTTCACCGGAAGATAGACCATTAATTGAAGAGGTTTTTAATTATTTGATAGAAGAAGAAAAAAATCACCCCAAAGAACAGAGAATTGCCCGCGAAAAAAATGAAGAAAAATCGTTGGGAAACTTGAAGGAAAAAGACTTTTTTAGTAGATCTTCAATAAATCTTACAAATAATAAAGATAAAACTACTCTTGATCCTTCCAATAGCACTGAAAATAATCAAGACCCACAAAAATCTATTTTAGTTCACATGCATAAAAATCAAGAAACACTCTTAAATTCACTCAAGAATAAGAATAATTCATCACCTTTCTTACCATCAGAAAAAAATAGAATCAATGAAAACAAATTGCCCTATTCTTTGAAAGTTGGTAAATCCAATTCCACTAATAATCTTTGTAAAGTCTGTGGGGCCCTTCAAGAGTCCAATAATCACGAACAAGAATCCTTTGCTAAAAAAACTGATTCTTCAGGTAAATTTATATTTTTTATTATTTTTTAATAAAACTCAAATAAAAAAGGAATATCAAATACTCCTCTTCCTCAAAAGCCACCAATACCTCCTAGACCAAAAAAAAAAACTTTACCCGAAAATGAAACTTTACCTTTAGACCCAAATTTTAACAATATTGAAACAAATATTCAACAATTTAGTGAACCCCAAATACCAACAGTTTCACCCAAAATTAATAAAGAACTCCCAAAGAAAATTGAAAATGGAGTAAATAAATTTGTCAAAAAATTACCTGGAAAAAAAAATGATCCAAACAAAATTCCTGAAAAAGTTATTCCTCGAGCAAATAAAAATAACTTTCCAACAAAAGCAAAAGGAGTCAACATTCCTCAAAAAATACCAGGATTAAACTCCAGTTTTAACATTGAAGAAACAAATGATGAAATTTCAATTTCAACACTCGAAATAAAAATTGAAAATCATCAAGAAAAACAAACAATTGAAAATAATTCTATAACTGAAACAGACATCACACTATCTACAGAACCCCAAATACCAACAGAGCTACTTAAAATTAATAAAGAACTCCCAAAGAAAATTGAAAATGGAGTAAATAAATTTGTCAAAAAATTACCTGGAAAAAAAAATGATCCAAACAAAATTCCTGAAAAAGTTATTCCTCGAGCAAATAAAAATAACTTTCCAACAAAAGCAAAAGGAGTCAACATTCCTCAAAAAATACCAGGATTAAACTCCAGTTTTAATGTTGAAAAACCAAATGATGAAATTTCAATTTCAACACTCGGAACGAAAACTGAAAATCATCAAGAAAAACAAACAATTGAAAATAATGGTATCACTGAAACAGAGCTACCTATAATATCTAAAGAACCCAATTTACCAACAGAGCTACTTAAAATTAATAAAGAACTCCCAAAGAAAATTGAAAATGGAGTAAATAAATTTGTCAAAAAATTACCTGGAAAAAAAAATGATCCAAACAAAATTCCTGAAAAAGTTATTCCTCGAGCAAATAAAAATAACTTTCCAACAAAAGCAAAAGGAGTCAACATTCCTCAAAAAATACCAGGAATAAACTCCAGTTTTAATGTTGAAAAACCAAATGATGAAATTTCAATTTCAACACTCGAAATAAAAACTGAAAATCATCAAGAAAAACAAACAATTGAAAATAATGATATCACTGAAACAGAGCCTACAAAATCTTCAAAACCCAATTTACCTGAAAAAGTGAACAAACCTCTCCCTAAAAAAATCGAAAAAGGTGCTAAAAAAGTTTTCAAAAAACTACCTGCAAAAAAAAGTGAGCTAAATCAAGTGATTCTTGACAATCCGGCCAACTCAGAGGAGAAAAATGATACACCTCAAAAACTTCATGGATCTATTCCTCTACAAACAGTTCGAAAAGATTTAAATCCACCATTGAAATTTAAAACCCCTCCCAAACATATCACAAAGAAAATTGTTGGAAAAGGATTAAATGGGATCAAAAGAGTTTAAAAAAAAAATAAGTGACAGGATGATATGTTGTGAATTATTGTACAAAATAAAAGATAAAATATAAATAATATAAAAATATTAAAAAACTGATTCCTTCAAAAAATAATTTAATTGATGTTTGATTTCAAATTGAAGAAAGTAGAAAAAATAGAAAAGAAAGAGATCAAGATTTTAAAGAGCAACCATTTGAGAGATGGTCTATTAGATGAAATAGAGGGATCTGAAATTGGGGAATATCCCTCCACATTTACGATATTGTCATTCAATATAATGAAGGAGCAAGTTAATCTCGAGAATAGAATGGCACGATCATATCAAAAAAAATAACAATTTATAACAATATTTTGATTTTAATTTTAAAAATCTAGTTTGCTTTGTCCAATTTGATCAATGAAAAGGATCCCACTTTCATTTTTTTACAGGAGAATCAACCAGCTCATCAGAAGCTTTTTCTTAAAAACTTAAAGAGGAGTTACTTCCTATCCAGCTTTGAAGGACAGGAACAAGGATTCAAAACAACAATAATGAGCATCTATTCCATAAAAAAGTGCTACCTACTCGATACATTAGGAAGGTAAAATATTAAGAATTTTTTTCTTCAAAAAAAAACACATTTTTTTTTAAAAAGAGATTCTATTTTGGTTATTTTGGAAGATAAAACTGGCAAACAAATGGCTCTTACTTGCGTTCATTTAACGAGTGGGCAGAACAGCACAAAGAGAAGATCTCAAATAAAATTTTTGCACGAAAAATTAAGTGAATACACTGACAAGTTCATTTGTGGAGACTTTAATGCTTCTAATTCCTTCGAAGATGACAAAAGTGTTGTTCAGTAAGGATTAATTTTAAACTTTAATTTCTTTAATAATTATTTTGTACAAAATGTAAAGATTGGATTAATCTCATTTTATTTTAATGTTCTTTCTTCATGATTTTTTTATCAATCAATTTTTTCTATTTTTATTTAAACTTTGTAAGGGATGGGTATGTGGACACTTGGTCTCTATTATTTCCTGAAAAAAATGGGTTCACAAGGAGAGGAATGAAAGAAAGGTTGGACAGGATAACCTCCTTTAGCCAAGAATACAATTCCTCCCACATAGAGATCTTGGGGATTGACGAAATAGAGTGTCAAAGTCACATAGACATTAAAGAACATCAAAAATATCCTCATATTTCCGACCATTACGCTTTATTTTCAAAATTTAATGCGAAAAATCAAAAAAATTAAAATTGAAATAATTAATTGTCATAAATCTAACTTGAAATTCCAAATATTTAAACATATGATACCTTTATAAATTCTGTTCAAATGTGTATTCAAGTGCACAGTCAGTTAAAAAAAAAAAATTAACATTACTTTTTTATATTTAATTTTTTTGTTTCTCTTAGATTTCATTAAATTGATTCACAGAATTTATAATAAAAAAAAAATTTTAAAGATTTAAACAAAAAAAAAAAAATCAAAAAATGCAACCAGATCCGTTCAATTACTTCAATAATTTGAGTGTGAATACCAATAACATTATCATTCAACAACAAGATGATACATTAAGATCTCGTTCTGCATATGTGTTATGCCAAAACATCAAAAAATATATCGAAAATGGGATTGCATTGCCCAACGACAACGGATTGCGGGAATTGATAATGAGGCAAATAAAGAAAATAGATCAAATTCGATTGATGAAAGAATATAAACAGTTTTATTTGGATGGAAAAGTTTCATTGCATAAAAAGTAACTCATGTTCATGTTTCTTTCTTAATTTTGTTTAATTGTTTAATAAGGTATAATGATAATCATATGAAGCATGGAACAAAGATAGAATACTATGAGAATGGATCACCGTACGTGATATGTAATTACGTGGATGGTAATTGATTATTTAAGCCACCCAATCTAATTTAAAAGAAACTTGCAAATATAATAATCAACAAATTCTTTATATTTTATATTTTTATTCTATACAAGGAAAATTGGATGGTCAATTGCTATGGTATCAAGATAATTATGAACATCTGTATAGTGAACAAAATTTCTCAAATGGAAAAAGACATGGAATTTGCTCTTGGTACTACAACAATGGCAAAAAATTGAAGAGCGTTTCTTACAATGAAGGAATCATACATGGTGAATGTCTCTATTATAGCATGGATGGAAGAATGACTTCCAAACAGATCTATGAGAATGGGAATCTTGTTGGATCAATGAGATATTGAATATGAAATTTTTTTGTTAATAAATCTTGATTTATGAAGAGATACCTCAACTATGCTTTAATCAAATCAATATGAGAAAACCATTTTTTTTATTTTTTTATTGAATTTTATAAGAAAGGATCTAATTTTGAAGGATCTAAATTTGACTTAAAATCATGGATCTTTCTTCTTTAAGAATTACTGTAATGATGGTTTTGAATATCGCCTATTTTTCGGCCAACTTTAAATAAATAAAAAAAAAATAAAAAAATGAGTAAGGAGGTCCAAATGAGAAGAATAAATAGCATTCTAATGCATATCAAACCACCTAA
>JAMYWO010000004.1:93752-104147 GCA_024220525.1 Cochliopodium minus | reverse complement strand
AATAAAAATAAAAATAAAAATAAAAATAAAAATAAAAATAAAAATAAAAATAAAAATAAAAATAAAATGAAAATAAAAAAAATTTTAATAAGTAAAAATAAATTTTAATAAAGAAAAAAAATTTAAAAAAGTAAAAAAGGAGATTATAAATATTAAACTGACAAAATAATTTTAAAAAAGAAAGTACAAACCCGAATTTCTCAAAGTTTGGTAAGATCTTGAGGATCTAGAGTAGCATCTAGCGAGGAAAATAAGAGGGGTCATTCCTAAAACAATATCAGCAAGGTTAATTGGGAATGAAAAATATGGTGAACAAACCTTTGATCTTGTCTGTTTTATTTACATCTGCACCACGAGAAATCAATAACCTAATTAAAATTTTAATAAAAAGAATTAAAAAAAATTAAGTGAAGAATTTAGAAAATAAAATGAAAAATTAAAAAAAAATTATTAAATAATATAAAAATTAATAAATAAATAAAGAATTAAATTTTACTCAACTAGTGGAAGGTTAGATTGAAATATTGCAGCGTGTAAAGGGGTCACCCCAAAGTTGTCCTCTTCTCTGACCAGTTTGTGGAAAGGAGAATCGTCCTCCATGTCTTCCTTGGAGTTGCTATTTTCTTCTATCTCATTCACATGTGAATCGAGCATTTGTTGGCAAATGTTTTTGATCAGTTCGTCTTGTTTCCCAATGGTACAATACAAAGGATCAAAAACTTGGCTGTTTTCTTTAAAAAAAATGAATGAAAAATAAAATGAAAAATGAAATATAAAAAAAAAAATTTTAAAAGTCGATAAGTGATGTGTTAGTTGTGTTAGTTAACAAAAATAAGATTATAAAATTTTGTTTGATTTAAAAAATCTAGAAAAAAAATTTGAAAATTAAACACTAAAAATAAATAATTTCCCAAAGAAATCTCCACTAAAAATTGATCTCTTTTTTTTTTATTGCTGAAAAAGATGATTAAATTCTTTTTTTTTTTACCGTTTCCGTATTGCTTATTTCCTTCGTAAGGCGCTATCATACAAGTCAAGAAAAAAGGCGTCCATCCCAATAGACCTCCTTTGATACCAGGGTTGGCCCCTTTCTCCAACAAGACCTAAATTGAATAAAATTAAAATAATCAAAAAATAAAATAATCAAATAAAATTAACAAAAATAAAATTTGAGGTTAAATTAAATTTTACTTTTATGATGTCCATTTCTTCATTGAGTTTTTCTTCTTCGTTCTCCTCGTTGTTGTTGTTTGGATTATTCCTGTTTCTTGGTTTGCTCTTTAAACAGTTGACAGAAAATCTCAAAACTGTATTTGGAGAAATATTTCATTAAAAATGAAAAAATTAATAAAATTAAAAATTTTAAAAATAAATGATAAACTCAAATAAAATAAAAAACTAAAAATTTTTATTTTGTTACTGGAGTAGTGAAGAGCCGTAAAGTTGTCTTTCCCAAACTTTTGGTTGATGTTTTTGATCAACTTGGGATCTTCGAGCAAAAACTGTATGACATCAGCAGGACATTCAACAATAGACGAGCAAAGAACAGACAAATCATCTACAAAGAATAAAATTTTTAAAAAATTAAAAATTATTTAGAAAATTGTTTAAATAAATGTTGCCATTGTTGCTTTTCAACGAAAGAGACAAGTTTTGTTCGTTCAACAAAAAATCAAGGAACTCCTTTTTCTTTTTACCATTGCCTGTGATGGAAATATTCAAGATTTCGTCAGAGCACAAAGAAGGATTTGCACCCAATTTAACTTTAATTAATAATTAAAAAATTGAAAAAAAAATGAAATGAAAAATGTTCAGAAAAAAAAATAAAAATAAAAAAAATTTTACCCAAAAACTTGAAAAATTGGAGATTGTTAGAAGCAGCTGCGAGAGTCAAACAAGATGTTCTGTTACTAGTGATGTGATTCAAGTTGACGCCATTTTTAACAAGGATGTGCAAACAATCTTTGTTTTCTTTGATTTTGTTGGCTTCGAAAATGACGCAGCAAAAAAAAGCACAGTTCCTTTCATTTTAAATATCAATAAAATAAATATTTTTAATAAAACTTTAAATAAAATTAAATTAAATTTTTTGATAACAAATAAATGAAATAAATAATTTTATTTTTAGGTATTTACCATCCATTACTTGCCAATACTGAAGTGTCTGCCTTTTTCTCTATCAAAAGCTCCACAAGCTCAATGTTGTTGGTCATGCAAGCGATCATGAGAGGGGTCAAACCTAATTTTGGTTTTTAAAAAAATATGTTTTCAGAAAGAGAATATGTTTAAACAATATAATAATAAAAAGTTAATTTTATTTCGGAAAAAAAAAAATTACCATAAATTTTCTTCCCTTTAGCAACATCCCCCATCACATGTTGTCTGTATTTTTAAAAAAAAATATTTGAATAATTTGAAACTTTATTGTTTGAAATTTACCTTAATTTGCTGTCCACAGTTAACTGAAGAGAAGGTGCATTGACGTTCGCTCCATGATTGATCAAATAAGAAGCGATGTCATTCTCGCTCTTCGTGATGGCAATATGAAGAGGATACAAACCACTTTTTTAAATGTAAAAAAGTGTTTAAGAGACGAATGTTTATTTTTATTTAAAAAAATTTTTAAACTAAAAAAAAAAAATTTTTTTTTACGAGAAATCAGTAGCGATGGAATAAGGATCCTTTGTGGGGAAAACTCCCACCCAAGGGCTGAGATAAGGATAATTCTCTGCTTCCCTTTTTATGTTCTCCAAAAACTTTTGACGAGTAAAATTGTCCCAACGAGAGTTGTGAGATACGCTATTTCTGTTTGCAAAGTGAACCTATAAAAAATAAAATAAAAATAAAAATAAAAATAAAAATATAAATAATAATAAAAATAAAAATAAAAATAAAAATAAAGAAAGAAAAATAAAAATAAAAATAAAGAAAGAAAAATTAACAAATAAAAAATAAAAAATAAAAATAAAAATAAAAGTAAAAATTTTTGATGAATAAAAAAAAAATAAAAAAAAAATTATTTTTACTATGTTGACATCGGATCCTGCTTGTTCAACCAAAAACTTTAGAAACTCAACGCTTTGGCCTGTTTTGAGGACATTCACCAAGATGGTTTCTCCTCCAGTGTAGCAAGGATAATTGATGTTGCTGATCAAGTGTCTCTTCTCCTCCAACATTTCCAAATTATCTCCATAACCCACTGCAAGCTATTCACCATAAAAAAAGTGAAAAATAAAAAATAAAAAAAATAAAAAAATAAAAAATAAAATAATCTAAAAATAAAAAAATATTTGAAAAAAAAAATAAAAAAAAAAAAAAATAATCTCATTTAAAAATACCTCTATTCCCCTTTCTGCACACAATTCTGGAACTTCTTGTTCAGGGAAGTTCAAGTATATTTTCTATTGAAAAATTTTTAAAAAAAAAATGGTATTAGAATACATAATTTAAACAAAGTAAACTATTAAAGTCACCTTCAAATTCTTAAAAAATTGGAAGATGGTCTCTAAAAATTTTTTTGAGTAATTTGAATTAGGATCACCGATATCAAGTTCCTAAGAAAATTACAAAAAAAAAAATAAAAAAAAAATAAAAAAATAAAAAAATAAAAAAAAAAATTTTGAAGAAAAAAAATAGATTAACTTGAAGACTATCAATCGGAACCAAGGAATCTTCGCTTAATTCGTTTCTCGAGTTGTAAGAGATTATTCTCCAACCTCTTAGCATGAGCTTCTCCAAGTTAGGAAACTTCGAAGTGATCAACTTTCCTATCTCTTGTTCGTAATCACTTCCGTACAGCGAAGAGATGTTCAAAATTTTCATGTTTTTGTACAATTGCACTTTAGCGAACACTTCCAACATGTTCATGGGAGAAGAATAGCTCAAAACCGAGTATTTCCTTCGAAAAAAATATGCAATTTAGTAAATAATTAATTCTTAAGTATTCAAAAAATTTAATTCTAAAAAATCTATTTTGTTGGAATAATTCTTTTGAAGCGTTATTTTTATAAATTGTCTAATATCTTTATAATTTTTTGTGCATGATTTAAATCAATCTTATAAATCAATATTGATTAATTATTTGACAAAAATTATATCAATTTTTCATTTATTTTACCAGCTGAAGTAATTCAATTCAAACAAACTTAATCTTTCGAGCTTTGGAAAATTATCAGCAATCCAAAATAATTTCATGATGGTGGATCCTGAAAAATTGGTCCTCGATAAATCCATGGAGATCACATAATCCGAGATTTTGTGGGAAATTAGCATCCTCAAAAATTTCTCAACCCTGGATGGTTCCTCTATTTTTGTATATCTCTGCCATTTTTTAAAAATGTTACATCATTTTAACCATAATCAATATTAAAGGGTAATATCATATCCCATGACAAAAAAATACTATATACATATTAGATGTATTTGATAGATTATATTTTTATTACAAGCCTCATATTTGCTTCGCTTGGGATCATGAAGGTGGGATATCTCTGCAAATCTATCACCCTCCATAAAATAGGAGAATCAATTATGAGTGAATTGAAAAATGTGCAGGTTTGCATCTAAATATGTGGCAAAAATAATGAAATGGTTATTGGAAAGAATAAGAAATTTGAATACCATTTTGGATAAACTCAACAAATCAAGATAAGTGAATAAATATCTGGCGACCTGTTTTGAAGATTTGGCAAAATTTAAAAAATAGTCCATTTTTTTTTTTTAATCTAAAATTGAAACCTATTTCAATGTTCATTTGGCAACCAAAAAAAAAAATCAAAAAAGGGTTGGAAAAGAGATACTCTAAATTGTGAACAAGAAAAAATTGAAGTTCTTTAATATTTAATACTGAGGAGATTGATAGAAAAAAAAAACAACAAAAATCAAATGTACAAAAAAGATGTATCTAAAAAAGTGAATAATTAATCATCTCTATTCATAGGATCTTCAAATTTCCTCTTGTTCATACGATAAACCTCCATCTCCTCATCAGTAACATTATAATTAGAGTTGAGGGAATTAAACCTTTTCTTACGTTCATCCCCTCCATTCTTCTCTTCCTTCTCTAGCTGTTCCAATCTCTCAAGACCCTCTCTCAACTTTTTTTCACGTTTCTTTTTCTCCTGCTTTTTCTTATGTTCTTTTTTTTCTTTCTTGGATTTTTTTTTGCTTTTTTTCTTTGATTTTTTTTCAGGAGAGGAATCCCCATTTTTTTCCGAAAGGCTAGATTCCTTACGATCCATTTTTTCCTCGTCAAAGTCGTTCTCTTTCTTTTTGGAGAGGTTCACTTGAGGATGGTTGATGTTGTTCAAAATCTTCTTACCTGTTTCACCTGTGCAATAGCAGTTTTTAATCAATTGATTACAACAAGCAAATCCCCAACTAACCAAGAAAAGAAGTAAGTAAAATTAATAAATAAAATAGGGAAGCAATTAAAAATTCTTTTTATCTGAAATATAATTTGAACTCATCTTTATCTCTTGAGAAGAACAATATTAATTGATCCATTCATCCTTTATAAAATGTGTGATACATTAATCAATAATTTGAATTTATGATATTATTGATTTATTTTTGATTATTTAAATAGGGATGTCCAAAAATATTATAACTTTGTTAGTAAAAATTTTATATCCGCTAATTGTGTACAAAAATCTTGTAAGATTTTTGATAATTTTTTTCCAGCGGAAATCCAGATCATATTGCAAATTGCAAAATAAGAAAAAAAATTTTACCTTCCTTCATGCCAGAATGAACCCCATACAGATTTATGATTGTTAATATATACATCTTCCTCATATTTACTCTTTGGGATCTCCTTCTCAGAGCCATGGATGAGATTACCATCACGAGAATACTCAACATAAACCTCCTGCTGGCCATAAATGAGCTCCTTTGGAGGTTGCTTGAGATGCTCCCCGCCACCATACTTCTCCAACAAGATATTCTTCTTCT
Source organism: Cochliopodium minus (assembly GCA_024220525.1). Classification (NCBI taxonomy): domain Eukaryota; phylum Discosea; order Himatismenida; family Cochliopodiidae; genus Cochliopodium; species Cochliopodium minus. The sequence goes on along the minus strand of JAMYWO010000004.1, from coordinate 98,195 downwards.
CCTTCATTTTCTCTGTGTTCTTCTCCTTTGTCTCCTTAAACAAAGTCTCTGCTGAGGAAGGAGCTGCTACATTATGGATATCTTGACCCTTCTCATACGCATCCCATGTGAAAGCCCTAAACTCATTGAATTTCTTGGCATCACCAGATATACGAGTAAAGTTATCACCACTATAGACTTGATCCTCTGGCTTGATATGTGGATTTGGATTCTCTCTCATGGATCTTGTCTTGGGATCATAAAAGGCCGATTCGAGATCGAGATTATAGAGATATTTGGCAGTATCTTCTCTGATACGCAAATGTCTCACTGTAGTTCTGGTTTTAGTGTCCAATTTTTGAACCAATCCTTCTTCTTCATTCGCCCTATATTCATCTGTCATATCGTCCTTATTATCCTTGTTATTATCTCTGTTCTTCTCCAAGGATTTCTGCTGTCTAGATTTCTCAAGCAATTCGTGCTCTTTAATCTGTTCTAATTGATCTGATGGATCATAATTGTTCCATCTATCTCTCTTCCCATCATAGGTGGTTGCATTCTGCACAATCAATTCATCAGGCTGTATATCCTCATTGGTAAATTTTGCACCTCTTTTTCTTGGTCTATCTACACAATCCTTTTGTGCATGTGTCATACTTCCACAATTTTGGCAACTACCTTTCCTCCATTTGGTGATGGTGGGTGCATTTTTTAATTGTCCTCTTTTTATTTCATTTGTGAACCCAGTGGTCACCTTTTCTTCTTCTTCATTCTGTGGTCTTTGATGCGATAATGTTGGTTCATTTTTATTCAAATACCATGGTGCTTTGGTGATATATAAAGGGATATGAGGATTGATATCCTTTCCTGATTCATCTTTTTCTGCTTCTGCAGTACCTGCTTTTCTCGCCTCATCCAATTCTTTCTTTTTTCTCCATTCTTCCTTTGTCACTCTTTTACTTATGGTATTGGTGGACATTTTTTTTTTTATTTCATTTTACAAAGAAAAATATAAAGTGTATAATTTTTTTAAACACAAATTAGCAATTATTCCATTCTAAAATTGGATGATTCAATTTTTCACATTCGGAAATAATTTATTTCAATTTCTTTCATTAATTGAGAATCGCATCTGGTTGATTATCAGGATGAGCAGCAATGAATTGAGGGAGTTTGGCAAGAGTTTCATTGATCCTTTTGATGTTTGGGAATTGATCCAAATTGATACCGAATCTATTTGCATTATAGACTTGAGGAACCAAACAAAAATCAGCCATTGTGATGGTATCTCCAAAACAATATAGACCACTTGTTTTACTCAATATATTTTCCAAATCAATGAATCCCGTTTCGATGAAATGCTTTGCCCATTCATTTTTTTTGGATTGTTCTTCACTCACAAATTTCAATACCCTCAAGTTTTGAATGGGTTGTATATCTGATGCAATTGAATAACATATCTTTCTCACTTGGGATCTATCAAAAGATTTCTCCCTTGGAGGTAATATGGGATTTTCTGGGTAGGTCTCCTCCAGATACTCCAAGATGGATAGTGATTGTGTGATAGTATTTCCATCGATAATCAATGCAGGAACCAATTTCTGGGGATTAAGCTTTTGATACTCTTCACTCAATTGTTCTCCCCCTTTTAAAAAAATATCATAATTTTCTTCTTCTTTATATTCACTTGAATAATAAGAAGCATTTAAAATTTCTAATTTATATGAAAACCAATAATTGTTATTTACCATTCTTGATGAGATTGACTGCTTTATATTCATATTCTATTCCCTTAAATGCCAATGCCAATCTTACCCTCCAACTGCAACTCGATCTCCAATAAGAATATAAAATAGGTTTTTTATTTTCCATTTTTTTTTTATTTTTTTCAGAAAATTTTATTTATCTCTTTGAAATTTACAAAACTATCTATTCTTATTTGGGTTCGAGAATGGATAGTAAATACTTTTTAGAGGCGAAACGATTAGAAACAAAAATGATTTTTGAATCAGATTTGAGAGAAGTAAGTTTGGTTTTGAGAGACTGAAGCTCACTGAAAGTGAAACCACCATCAAAGTAAAAAATGAAATTGGAAGAAGAATCCTGTTTGGAAGAACCAGTGAAACTAAAAAGGTAAGAAGTTAAAGAAGAAGATTTTTTAAGTTTGATGGAAGATTTAGATAGAAAATGTTCGTTTTTGAGGCCATTGGAAATGTCCAAGAAGATTCTCTCTACGATGGGAACGTAGGTGGCACTGTTAGATGTCTTGTTGAGAAGAGAGGAGTAAACATCAATATTGCTTTTAGAATCTTTTATGTAATCAATGAATCTAATGAGAGGGATCTTGTAAGAAAGGATTTGGTTGGATTCTTTGGTACCCAAAGACTCTGTCAACTTTGAAAAAATGAGATCCAGGTCCATTTTATCGGAGAAAAGAGCGGAAGCAGTGATAATCAATAAAAGAACTTGGGAAAGAGAAAACTTCTTGGCAAGTTGGGAAATTTGCTGAGAAGCAGAGTTTGATTGAGAACTGGAGGACATCACCATTATTTTTTCGACTGACATGATTTCTTCCCATTTGGTGTCCTCGTGCGATTCTATCAAAGTGTTCAACAAATCGAACGTTTCAGTGTTTTTAAACTTTATGAGAGGATCTATCTTTTCCAAAAGTTGGGTCAATGTGCTGATCGAAGGCCTTTCCTTTCTTTTTTCTTCTTCCTTTAAAAAAGTTTTGTCAATCTTTTCACATATTGAAGAAAAAACTTTTTGAGGGCTTTGATTCTCTACGAAATCACGTATGAACTTGTTGTTTCCGTTTGTCGGGATGATTTTTCCATTCAAATCTTTCACTGGCAAGAAATCTACAATTCTTTGAATTGGACTTATGTTATGCATGGAAACAGAAGCAATGTCCGCTGTTCTATCCAAGAACACCAACTTATATTTTTCAGCATTATCTCCTTTTTTATCTAGATTGTCTATCACTTTGGCCAATTGTTTTGCTTTTTCTATTGTTTTATTTCTTCCAACTGGATAGATCTCTTCGATCAAGATGTTTTCTAGGGCCAGATATTCTCCGAATACTAAATGTTCGTGTTTTGATTCTTTCAACATTATCATTTCTTTATCTATCAGTTGTTGGTAGATTAAAAATGGGCAATGCACGTAGATTATTTCCATATCTGTGAAATATTGCTTTATTTTATTTTCGAATTGGCAGAGAAGAGAAAATAGTGACTGTTTCTTAATTCCACAACATAATTTTAACTTCCTTGGTGGCTTATCGAATCTTTTTAGAAATTCAATAAAGATTTCTTCCAAATATTCTTCCCCTTCTATCATACTCAACAAAAAAATCATATTTTCACTATAGGGGAGAGAATTTGTTTTATTTTTAAACATTTCATCCAATGAATAGATGCCCATTCCATTCTTTATCAATCCATTTACTTCATTTACATCTATATTGTAACAACTGAAGAGAGAGAAAGAATCTGCATAAATTATATCTTTGTCTGTGATTATATCAATCAGTTGATCATATGAATAAGGAGTAGAAATGTAAGAGATCATACAATAAATAAAAAATAAAAAAATTAATCTTTATTTTTTAATTTTTTTTTTATTTTGAACTGAAAAATCATTGTATAAAATATTTATAAATATTTAAAAAAAATTTCTTCTATACACAGAAAGATAAACAAATTAATATATAAGGGTTATATATTAACACAAATCAATAAGGAAGAAAGAAAATATATAAATAATTTTTTCATCAAGTATGAATGTTGATAATAACAGTGAATCAAGTTATCAAGATGATGATTCTGATTTAAGGTCATCAGAAATATCAGATACTGACACAGATTCATCCTCATCAAGTTTGAATTTCTCATCTATATCCATAGACGACATAGACAGTGTATCCAGACTATCATTACCCATAAGCAAAAGAATTATAAACAGCGATAAAATGTTGAGCGATAAATGGGTAGTATGGCTGAATACCTCAAATGATAATAGAGAATTTTGTGAAAAATTTGAGAAGGTATTCGAATTTGACACTATGAACAAATTTCATACAGAATGGTCGGATATGATACTCAAATCCAAAAAATTGGTTAAAGATACCAAAATATGTGTATTCAGAAATGGTGTTATGGTAAAATATATCAAATTTCTCTGTATTGCATTAAGAATTGGAGTATCTTTAGATTTCATTTTCTTGAAAATTTAATATTTATATTTAAAAATTATTTTTTTAAATTTAACAATTCATCATTTAACAAAAGCCACTTTGGGAAGACGAAAAAAACAAAGAAGGAGGAAAATTCTCTATAGGATTATCAAATTCCTCAATGGAGAAAACATTGGAGTATTGGTTCACATTGATAACTGGGATGACTTGTAAAAAATTTTTGAAAATAAAAGCAAAATATAAATTTTGGATAACAAATTCTCCTT
>JAMYWO010000004.1:74394-85966 GCA_024220525.1 Cochliopodium minus | reverse complement strand
TAAAATAAATAAAATAAATAAAATAAATAAAATAAATAAAATAAATAAAATAAATAAAATAAATAAAATAAATAATTAATAATTAATAACTAATAATAAATAATAAATAATAAATAAATAAATTAATAAATAAATGAATAAAAAAATTAAATGAAAGAAAAATAGAAACCATGGATGATTGATCAATATTGTTGTTTTCTTGGGTTAATTGAAGAAACTCCTTGGATCTTCTTTGGAGAACAAAGTTTCTTCTTTCTTGGTTTGTAATTGTGTTTTCCATCCTCTTGTTCATGTTGGACAAAAAATTCTTGATGAAATCCTCAGATGAGAGCGTTCTTCTCGTCAACATGTTTTCAAAATTTTCAGTGTACCTACGAGAAACATCAACCACTTCTTCATGCGAAAAAGAAAACACGTAACTCAATTTTTTTCCTAATTGAAAATAATGAAATGAAATGAAATAAAAAGAAATAAAATAAAAAATAAAAAAAATATAATGAAATAAATAAAAAAATAAAAAAAAAAATAAATAATTATTTATTTAATTAAGAGTTTAAAATTTTAAAAATGAATAAAATTCATTAATTAAAAAAATAAAAAAAAAATATTTTTAAGAAAAAATAAAATTTTATTTTAAAATTATATTTATTATATTTAAAATAATAAATTAAAAAAAAAAATTTTTTTTACCCCATCCCTTTTCGTACAACAGAGGGTTGTCACAAACATCTTCACACGAATCACAGTGAAGCCATCTTTCTTTAGAATCTACATACACTTCAGTCCACACGTGATCAGTAAAGTCGAGGACATATCTCGCATCAAAATTTAAAGATCTATTTAAAAAAACAGAAAAAAAAGATTTGAAAAAGTTCCAAAAATTTTTTGTTTTCATTTTACCTGCATATTAATGTAAAACCTAATTTAAAAAAAAAATTTTAAAAAAGTTGTAAAAAAAAAAAATTTGATGAAAAATATCATTTACAATTTGCCCATTCTCCACAACGACCCGTTCTTGTTTCCAATAATTTGGCTGGATCGTTGTATCTTGGAAACCTGATCTTTTAATTATAAAATTGGAATTTTATTTTAAAAAATTTTTTGAAGTAAAAATAAAAAATAAAATTAAAAAATTAAAAAATAAAAAAATAAAAAAAAATAAAAAATAAAAAACATAAAACATAAAAATATGTAAGAAAATACGATTGTAATAAAATATTGAATATTTTTTTTTAAAATTATTGAGATTACGAAACTGTTGCACATGGTACATTTGTATATCTCGACAATAAAAGCAAGATGTCTTGCTTCTTCCTGGTTAGGTCTGTCACCTCCCACGTTTTCTGTTTTCGAACCGCAAAACTCACACTTGGGTTCGTTGGTCCAACTGAAGAATTCTGTTTTGAACCATCTGAGCAGCTGTCTGAGCAGCTTTTCTTTGATGCACATTGTGGTGTTGGGATCTTCGTTAGCCAACTTGTTGAGTCTTTCTATTGGTACTTTTTCTCTTGCCTTGTTTTGGAGTTGAGGATCTAATTAAATGTAAATTTAATTTGAAAAAATGAGTTTTTTTCAATTTGATGATTAGTCTGTTTGTTTTTGGAGTGAATTTTTTTTTTGTGTGGGATTAAATTAATTATGGATATCAATTCAATTCTATATGAAATTTTTATAAACTTTATCGAGTAAACAGTAAAAACCAAGAATCGCATCGAAATTAAAACAAAAAATATTTATCTTTCTAATTAAGATATGTTATTCTCGGGTATAATGAGTACCCACATTAAAATTTTTTGTAAAATCATTTGAATGCATTGTAAAGTGATTTCAATTTTTCAGTAATCACCATGATTTTAAGCATTATACTTGAAATGATCTGATATAAACTAAAATTAATTTCACATATACAAGACTTTATTATCATTTTTATTGATTCTATTATCATTTTGGTTATTTAAATATCTTTGTAAATTATTTATCAGCTATAATTTCGTTTTATATCATTCATTATTGAAAATTTTTTTGTGAGAATTTAATCTGCGCCATATAATTTGGATCAATTTTTATATCTCAACATAAAAACTATATAATTGATCAATGAGATCCAAATAATCATATTATCATTTGTATATGTTGATTAATATTGATCCTTTATCGATTATTTTTACTAACAAATTTTCATTTTAGATCTAAAAGGTATTTACCTTCGTATGATTTTCTGGTTGATAAACCAGATTCTATCTTTGATATCAATTGAGATTCTCCATTTTTATTTCTTTGTTTTTGTGGTTGTGGTTTGGGTGTGACAGGATTTTGGTTGCCTTCTACCAAAGTCAATTTCGTCCCATTAATTATTCCCAATTGAGAGATGGTAGATTGAGGAGAAATTTGAGTGGTATTGGGCATATTCAAATAAGATTGTTTCTCAGGTGCAACCTGCAAGAATTTATTTGAATCCCTCACAAAAAATGAATAAAAAAAAGTTTTTGTTACATCTGTGATGCTCCATACTTGAAATAAAAACGTCATCAAATCAGAGCTATCCTCTATTTCCAAATTGAAAGTATTTTCTTTAAATTCAATAATTACATTTATCAAAGACATTTTTTTTATATATATTTATCTCTGAAAAGATATATTCAAATTTCTATCAATTATTTCCTCTATATATGTTCCTTTTTTCATTATTTGCTATAATTTTGCTGATAGGAATTTTCAAAATAATTGGCAATAATTTGCTCAGGAAAATTAAAAAAAATATAAAAAAAATTTATCAAATGAAAAATGGTAAAAAAATAATTATTATCAATTAATTTGAATGTTTATTCAACTTTTTCCAATAAAATTTTAAAACATTTAGTCAATAATTATGAACAGTTGATATTTTTGATAGACATATCTTACTCTATGACAAATCTCAACAAACTTGCTGCATCCCAAGATATTATCGACTTTTGCAAAGATAATGGAATCAAATTCTCTCTCTTTAGTTTCAACGATAAAATCAAATACCAAGGAGAAGATTTAAAACTGATTGCTAATGGTGGAACCAAAATTTGTGAATGTATTTTGGATTGTATCAAGGAAGTGGGTTCCAAGAAACAGATCATCACCATTACAGATTGCGAAGATGATATCTTTGATAATCAGCTCAAAATCCTCAAAGAGATTACTAGTATGAAGTACATGCCTTATGCTTTGATACATATAGGACAAAAATGTGAGACAAGTGACATTCTCCAAAAAACATTCGAGTTAAAAAATTATTTCCTTGTTGATCCTGAGACATATGGAAATGTGCTCAACCCACAGTTAAAGCAATTTTTGCTTTCCAATGTCAAAGATATCAACGATCCCCATTTATTGGAGAATAAAACAGGAATTCCTGGAATAGAAAAGCACATCGAAGAGATTGAATCTTCAATTGATACATTTAAAGAAAATAAAGATAAGTGGACAGATGAATTAGTTAATTCAACCATCATAGCTGAAAAAGTAAATACGGAAATAGTAGAAACTGTCAAAACTCTCTCCAAATTTGAAAAGAAACAAAAGAAGATACAATTAGAAGTTCTTGTAGAAAAAATTGATAAAGATCTCAATAATCTTATGCTTTCTTTCTCTAATTTTAACAGTGCAAATGAATTATTACTTAAACTAGAATCTCTGATCAAGGAAGCTGAAAAAAGAAAAGAAAATGAATTTCTCAAAAAACACAATCTGGTGAATGTTCTTCCTAATGCTTCAATGGAAAAAGTATTGATGAAAAATCCTAATTGGGGAGATAAATTCAAGAATTTTTTTTCAACTGAGAATTTCTTGGATTCTGTTTCAAATTTTATTTATGAAAAGTTTGAAATTTTTAACGAGGTGCAATTCAAAAACGTTAACGAAAAAGCCAAAAAGCTCATCAAAGAACTGAAAATGCAAAGGTCCAAAATCATCATCCTTTTAGAAAACCTTTTGGAAAATTAATTTTGATTCAATCCTTTCTCAATTTTTTATATTAAACATTCACCACGCGTCGTTTATTTTTTAAATAAAAAAAAAATTTGATATATTTTTCTCATATCTTTGTTCAACATCCCATTTAAACGATGATCTTTCAACTGAAGATCATCAATATCAAAATATAAACATAAACTTTAACGAAAACAAACGGGATAACTCCCATATTAACAATACAACTTACAATACTTCAATTAAGAAAATGAAAGAATGTTAAAAGAAAAGCACTGATGCATGATAAAATTTTTCTCCTTGATTCCTGGTTTTCGGTATATTTTTATTTATTATATTTCAAATAATCCACTCTTTTTAACAAGAATTTTCGAGTTGTCTCATCTGGCGGATGGACCTTAGAAAACCTTCAAGAACATTTCATCTTGTTTAAGAACGCTCAAAGTGTTGATGAAGCTATTAAGAAACATTTTAGAACATGGTTAGAAGAATACCTTTTTCAAAAGCGTATCCCTCATTCTTCCAACAAGAAAATATTTAATCTCGTAATGTTATAAAAAAAAAATTGTTAATTAATAATTTGTAATTTAATTTATTTTAAATTATTATAAATATTTTAGGTTTTAAAATCAGAAGTAAACATCCACCATATGCTACCTATTGAGGATACTACCGAAAGTTTTATGGAAGATATTTCCGAAGAAGAGAATGGAAGAGCGGACAGAGTTTCACTGACAACAAAACCAGTTTCATTAAAAATCTCTCCTCCTGATAAACCCACAGATTTTTCAAATGAAAATTTTGAAAAATTTAGAGATACACTAATAAAGGCATATAACCTGTCCAAACGTTGTATCAAGAATATTTTGGACCCTATCAGCCTTAAAAATAGAATGGATTTCATTTTCTCTATCTTCATTGGAGAGTTTGGAAGCTTTGGAAACATGCTAAGACATCTATACAGCTACAATAGAACTAAAGGCGAGCTAGAATTGTTTCTACAAAGTGCTTTAAACTACAAACCTCCAGAATTTCTTTTAAAACAAAAGTTCGAAGAGGGAGTCGAGCATTTTCGTAATGTACTCCAGAATCAACTGAGGGATGTCAGCTTTCGTATTAGGAATCTACCTCATATGACAGAAGACAATTACGTTGCAATAAGGTCTCTTATCAGTAAAAAAGATGGCAGTGCAATCCCTGTAACAGAAACTGTTAATCTTCCAAACATGTACAGGTAAAAAGAGCACTATTTATAATATAAAAGTTTTATTAACACATTTTCTAAAGTTTGACAGTTGTTAAAGAACACAGAAAGAAAACCAAATTACAAGCGTTTTTAACGGAGAGAGTTTCAGCGAGTGAACTAGACTCTAGAAAGTTTTCATTGGAGATTGAAAATTTGGTCAAAAAAGAAACATTAGAAATAAAAGAGTTAGTTCCTCACTTGACCAATTCTTATGATAACCCCAGTGAAACAAATGAATTAAGGTATTGCTCCTCTTCTTTATGGGAAAGTAATGCCTTATTTCTATTTCAAATTTACAAAATTGGAGGATTCAAGCACACCAAAGGAGTTTTTAGAGGTATTGAAATTTTGTTTTAATTTTTATTTATGTAATATTTTTTTAGTTAGGAATCTTGGAGCTTATGATGGAAGTGTTGTGAAGTATGCTGGAATGCAGATTGTAGGAGGTTTGAATTGTTTGATGTTTGACCCAGAGTTATTTATCGAGCAAGTAAAAAAATTTTTCGACGTTCCACTCCCTCATTACTACGGTTTCTTCCCAGAAACAAAAATTGGAGTCAAAAAAGTTTCAACAGTTCTTGGTACAGAAGTTGCACGCATGGAGGCGATTCCTTTTCAACTAAACGATGAGATGGAAATAAATTTCGAGGACAATGGAGTTTCTGTGGACGGTGCAATGTCTCAAAAATTAGAATGCAACGAATCTGGAACTGTAAACCACAAGTGTCAATTTTGCAATGCCTGTTTTGCAAAGAACAATATCGAATTATTGTTGTCTCAAATATTTTTGAACACTCTCAAAGATAAAAACTACAAGACAATGGAGGAGCTTGATGTTAACATAGAAAGAAGGAAACGCAATATCTCCAAAAGAAAGCACGGAAAGAAAAGTTTGTCAACGAGACAAATAGATGACTTGGTTGATTTCTTCGAAGAAGAAAAGAACAATAAAAACACAAAGTTAGAAGGTATCACTTTTTCTATTTTTGGTGCTATTGGTATTACTGGATATGACAATGTCAACGATCTACTAAAACAAGTAATCGAAAGTTGTGGAGGGAAATTCGAGAAATCAAAAAAAAATCCGGCAATAGAGTTTGTTTTGTGCAGTTATAACTCATCAAAGAGGATATTAAACAAGTTAGACCATCCTTTGCGCACAAAAAAGCTTGTTTCTATCAAATATCTTGCTGCAGTTGTATTCGGCCACACTCAAAAAGAAGATTTTGTACCTTATCAATTCACAAAAAATACTCCCGAAAGTGATAACTGTGATTGCAAAAAAGATTCATTGAGAACTGGAACAAACGAACTCCCTAACATATTGAAGGCCTATTGGAAAGAGATCCACCGTCTTTTCCCAAACGATGAACAAAAAGCAGAAAGATATTATGATCAATTCATCAAAAGAAGTAAAGTGCACTACGATGGGCTGCATTACACAAAGGGATCGTATTCAGTTACAATGAAAGGGCTGACCGAAGAGGGACTTCTTGACATCACTACCCCTAGGTCCCGCCAACGAGTGTGGGGAATTGTGCCAGGTGGGGGGTGCCGGGTTTTGTCCAGTAGCAAGTCAAAAAAAAATTCTCAAAACTACCTATACCCCTTATACTACCATTTATAGCCTCCCTTACTACCCGTGCTTGTATTGGGGTAATCACCGTAAATGATTTTTAAAAATGAGCATAGGGGGGGCCAGGTGGGGGGTGCCGGGTTTGGACCAATAGCAAGTCACGAAAAAAATCTCAAAACTACCTATACCCCTTATACTACCATTTATAGCCTCCCTTACTACCCGTGACTATGCCGGGGTTTGCTTCGTAAGTGAGAATTTGAAAATGAGCAAGGGGGGTATGTTATATGAACCGTAACATGATACAAACCGATTGTACCGTTTACCAGCTACCCAACAATAATACCGTTTGTCAGCTGCCCCTAAAAAAAATACCGTTTGTCAACTGCCCTCAAAAAAATACCGTTTGTTGGTTTCCCAAAATTACAACCGTTTGTCAGCTGCCGTAAAAATACCGTTTGTCAGCTGCCCAAAATTACGACCCTTTATTAGTTTCCCAAAAATTAATACCGTTTGTCAGCTGCCCCTAAAAAAATACCGCTTATTGGTTCCCCAAAATTACAACCGTCGGCTGCCCTAAAAAAATACAACCTGTCGCACCAGATGATATAGTACTGCGTTTATGTAAAACAAAACTGAAAAACATTAAGTAAGTATTTTTCGGTTTTCAAAAGTGGTAAAATTGCTTGGTTTGTTGTTGATTCAACAATCTTTTTTCTTATTTGATTTCTTTTTAGGTTCTGGAGCAACACTTCCCCCTTTAACCTCGTTCCATCCAGCTTTAACGCATTCAGTCCATTTTTTATCTGGATTTTCTTTAGCATATTTTTTGGCAGCAGTCATGACTCTATTGAGACGTTCTTTGTTCTTAGCTTGCAACTCTAGCTGTTTCTCAGACTTTTCCTTCTTGGGTTTATTTTTTTTTTCGACAGTTTTTTTCTCAACCTCCAACACAACAGGTTCAGTTTTAGGTTCATCAACTTTAATTTTCTTTGGCATTTGAATATAAACTATATAAAGATTATTTTTTCCCTACAACAACTTATATTGTGTCAATAAATCTTCCAGAACATTTTTGCTGGCTTTTAAAACTTCTTTGCCAGTGGATGCCTTTTTTTTCAATCTTTCTTTTGCAAATTCGATAAATCCTTTATATGATTTTTGGTTTTTATTTCTCATAGTGGTACTTTTTTCCAATGAATTAATAACGAAATCTTTTTTACGATTAATTAACTGGAGTTCTTTATCAGAATATTTAGATTGTTTTTTTTGTTTAACAATTGGTCCATCTTTAGGTTTTGCATTATCAATATCAAGTTGAATATTTTTTTGTTCTTCCAAATTAAATTCTTTTTGGGGCTTTGGAGGTAAAATTGGTTTACTTCTTGTTTGTCGGGTTTTATTTGGGTCAATAGATAGTTGAATTGGTTCATCATTATCAGGTAACCAATCAGTATCTGGTCCAGACCTGACCAAACCAGTTGTGTTGACTTGTTTTGTTAATTGTCTAAAATCTTTTGAAGTATCATTTTTAGTTTTTTTATTAATTTTGAGCAATTCGTATCTGCTTCTGAGAATATGGTCAATATAATTCTTTCGTAAATGTTTTAATTGATATTTAATTCCGACCTTTGCGACAATAACATAAATTTCATCAGAATATTTCTTCAAGAATGATTTTTTTTCAACAAGGGAAGGTTTTGTTATAATTCTTACATGATCTCCTACATCGAGTTGGTCCACATCTTCGGGTTGTTTGTAAATTGGAATAATTTTTTTATAAAAAACATCAGATGGAGTTGCATCAATTGAAGAATGATATGTATTATTATAATTGTAAACTATATCATTCAAATATTTGGCAAAATTATATGTTTCTTTGGATAGACTTAATTTTTTGAAATAATTTCTTAGAGTTCTGATAAATCTTTCGGCAATTGCTGTAAGACCAGGATGCAAATGAAATTCGTTAACTGTGGTGAATGTGCGGATACCTAATTTCTCATTTAAATTAAATAAAGTGGATTCTTTAAATGCTTTATCTCCAGCAACAGATATTGGATAGTGGTCGTGTATTTGTTTAATTTCATCATAAACTGATTTAATATGTGGTACAATTTCTTTAAATGATTTAGTGACCAAACTAAATGCCCAAGCATATCTTGAACCGACATCAATTATAACAAGTATATGATAAAATTCATCATTATTGCTACCATACCTATTGATATCCATAACATCCATTTTCAAATCCCCACCAATACCCCAAAATACTTTAGTAGTATTATATTGTTTAGGTTCATTTTCTTTGAACACTTGATTAACTTTTTGTTTCTCATAAAAAGATTTAACTTGATTGTAAGTAATATTTTTATCATAAGTTTTAACCTTTTTAAAGAAATTATCCAAACCATTTAAGCCAATTCTTGGGTCAAAATAAAGTTTATTTAATAATTCATTTTTGTCCATTTTATAAAATTAGGCGAGAAAGTATTTTTGATTCATAACAGTGACAATATCCCTGAGTTGTTGTTTCATTTCCTCAAAGACTTGTGGGAGTTGGTCTTCGGTGTATTTGAATGTCTCGATAACCTTATTCTTCTTTTCATCACGTTTTGTGATGGTACAGTCAACAAATCTACCATTTGTTCCTTGTTCTTGTCTGACCCATTTTACGATGCCGTTAAATGTATCTTTTCTAATCTGGAATGATTTGACTTCTTTTCTGGTATCTCCTCCGTCGTGTATCCATGTTTCAGGTGTTCGGAAATAGTAATGAATCTTTTTTTGAGGGTCAATGTAATTTTTTGATTTCGGGTTGGTAGTTCTTTCGTCGCTTCTTTTGATGATATTATCTGCTTTGATTTCAATGTTGTCCTCGATAGCTTGTCTATAACCGACATGGTCCTGTTTGAAACTTTTTGTAAATGTGCCAACAAAATTGTTCATCTTAACGAAGAGTTTTTTTTGGCTATAGAGTTGAGTATTTGCCAATTTGTAATCAAAGTCTTCAGCAAATTTTGCAACATGATAGTTTTCGAGATAAGAGATGATTTTCTGAAAGTTGGAACCTTTGGAGCCCACGAAGAAGGTAACTACATTATTTGTAAAGAGTTTCTGATTATCTTTGGTGATCCATTCGTCTGATTTGAAATTGCTACCTATATGTTGGTTGAATCTTGTATCTGCCACATGTTGATTAATGTCAATGATATATCGTCCAAGTGATCCCTTATCTTCTTTATCCGTACCTTTGATCATCTTCACGACATGTTGTCCAATGTATTGTATTTTGAGTTTTGCTGAATGGATATGATAAATGAGACCAAATCTTGGCAAATCTGATGGAACATTGACAATGCCAGTAGGTGGAGTCTTATTAAATCTCAGATTGTAGAATTGGTTTTTATCATTGCAAAGGAATTTGATTTGATTCAAATTTCTGGCTCTGGTGATAGCAGTATAGATTTGATTGAGGGTCATTGTATTTAAATCGCAAATAGCAAAATCATGTTCAATAGTATCACCTTGGACGACATAAATTGTAGCACCATATCCCAATTGAAAAGCGGAAGCTCTATATGGTCCCAATTCTTCCATTAATTCATCGCTATCAACCAATCTTGTGATTTCTTTTCCCGATTTAGTTTTAGTTGTTGTAGGCACCTTCTTTGGATGTTTATCGTTATTGACAAGATATATCATACCATCATCAGAAATTCTCTTGATTATGTGGGATTCACTGTTGTAAATTGGAGGGGTTCCTTTGTAGATGTTTTCCTTACAAACGACACGCATTCCAGCACAGAAAGTTGGTTTCTCAACATTTGGGTTCCCTTTGTAACTATTTGGATTCTTTTTTTTATACCATGAATCATTTATATTTCTGATGGTTTTTTGGGTTTTATTTTTGATATTGTATCTTCCGATGGTTAGTTCAATGTTGTCAACATTATTAACATGATTTGAATCGTAAAGGTCAATATCATATCTCATTTTATTGAAATCATTTCTTGTTGGGAATCTCTTTTGTTCATAGACAAATTGGGACAGAAGATGGACTTCTTTTTTGAATCTGTTAGTACCATTGTCGACATATTGTTTGTTAATCTTATTGTAACTGACAAGAGTCTTGAAGAAGCGACAACTTTCGTAATCATAGATTCTTTGTTTGATTGGTTCGCATTGTTTTTTGTCTCCAAAGATTTGGATGATGAGAGGTTTACCCATGCGAATTCTTTTTTCTTGTTCTTGGATAAGTTTGTGGAAGAAGAATGAACTGACCATAGAGAATTCGTCAACTTGGACAATATCAAATTTGGTTCCAATAGACGGTTTTGTTTTCTTGTAGATTTTTTCAATTTCATCATCATTAGATTTCTTTTCATCATCATCGACACCAATTTTGAAGAAGCTATTGAAAGTGAAAACATTTTTAACAAATCTCTTACCGTCATTTTTTGCATTTTTAAGAAGATTGGCAGCTTTGTTGGTCGGACTCAATACCAAGATGCGATTTGAATCAAAGCCAAACTTTTCCATATGAAAGCTTTGTAATAAAGTACTCTTTTGAGAACCTCCCGACCCAGTACAGAAGAAAGAAGTTTTTTGGAGCTTTTGGAGACGTTCTATTGCTAACTTATTCTCGCATTTCTGTGCATTGAAGAGAATTTCATCGTTACTGAATGACACATCGGGTAGAACTTTAGTGTCTTCGCAAAATGGAGCATCAGAAAGCCATTTCTTATCAAAAGATGGTCTTTCTTTCATGGTCTTATAGTACTTTAATT
>JAMYWO010000004.1:50489-62989 GCA_024220525.1 Cochliopodium minus | reverse complement strand
CATTCCTAGAAGTATCTTTTTGTAGAATCCCTTTTCTAACAAAATTTATTTTAAATTAAGATTATTTCAATATAAATTTTCAGAGAAATTTAATAAAAATTATTTTTTTCTCAAATTTCAATATTATTATTTTATTTTATCTTATATTTTGGGATTTAGAGATGAAATAAAATGAACTATTGTTAGCCTTGAATTAATATAAATATATTTTTATTATATACAAATTTATAGTTTATTTATAATTAAATTTCGAAAAAATAACGTTAATTTGTTTTTTATAATAGTTACATTCTTTTGTTATTGATATAAAATAGGAATTAAAAAATAGAATTCTATTATTTTATATTTTTATTTGGCGCATAAAAATATATTTTTTGTTTTTTGTTTTTTGTTTTTTTGTTTTTTACCTTTAATCAGATTATAAAGTGTTTTGGAGGTCATCTCAAGTCTTGCCATTTCTAAATAACCAATATCTTTAAAAATGTATTCTAAAATTACTTTTGGTAGGTGTTGAAAAGAGCTCATTTTTTTTTTTATTATTTGATTTAATTGAAAAAAAAAAGATGGAAAAAATGAATATTTAATTTATTTTTTTTAATTTTTATTTTATATTATTTTCACTGAATAAAATAATTGGATCTTTTCCAAAATCAAAATCACAAAATTTATCCAAAAATATCAAACAAAACAAAGAACAGAAGTCTTTTTTTATTTAAAATAAATGATTAAATTTTTTTAAATCCACTTTTAAAATCTTCAAATATCTGTTCAACTAAATCATCAAAAAGTTCCTCAATTTTAAAATCTCTTTTGTGAGGATGTTTCCCAAAATTAAGTTCCAATAAAAAAATTCTCAAAGTACGATCTCAAAAGTAAAAATAGTTCCTTGAATTCGCCTAATGCTTTCCTTTTTCCTTGAAAATATTCTTAATTCCTACCAAACAAATTTTATTTCCAATAAATTTCAATTTTATTTCAATTTTTAATAATAATGAAAATAAAATCATTTACATCAGTTTCTTCATTTACATCACTTTCTTAATGTGGGTGAATCTCCCAAAAAGGAATTAATTTCTAATATTTTCTTATTGAATCCAAAATAAATAATCAACTAAGATCTCCTTTTTGAATCTCCTATTTTGATCCGAAGTTCATTAAGTTTTTTTTTTAAAAAAAATAAAATTCGATATTTGTTCGAATAGTTCGTTTTTTAAAAAGAGGATAAACAAACGAATTGATTTCACAAATAAAAAAGTTTCCTAGATCCTTATTTGAGAAAACAAACTAACAAGCTTGAAGTTCTGATTCAAATTTTTAATTAAGTAATGTTTCAATAAAGTCGTCAACAACTAAAGAAAATTTACCACAATATTCTTTGCCATTTTTTATTCAAATTTTCTTCTTCCGAAAGGAAAGAAAAGTGGACACTCCGAATATTTAATTCACAGCACAGTTCAATTCTTATAAGCCTCTGGATCAAAAAATCCTTTATATATATACAAAATCACCTATACAGAATCTAAATATGAGTTTTGATCTCAATTTAAGAATTTTTCGGGTGCTGTGAAAACAAAAAAGATTTTTTGCTTCATGGATGACATTTTAGATGAATCAACAAAAGGAAATTGTTTTTGGAGAACTTGTTAGGAGAAATCTTCAAAAGAGGATTACTCTTGCCAGAGGGGTTCTTTTTTGTTTTGTTTGAATTCTTTATTTCAATTCAATCTCTTAATTACAAATAATCTAAAAATACTGATCAAAACATTTGCTTGTTTATTAAATTCTATTTAGTGAAACATTCTCTGATTGATTCAAATAAATCAAATATCTGTTAACTAAATCAAACATCTTCAATTTTATAATTCTCTTCGGAGGATGATTCAAAAAAACCAATACATTTCGCCTAATCCTTCCTTTCTCCTCATTAACTTTCCGTCAAACCTTCCGATTGATTTCCTATTAATATAAAAAAATTATTTATAAATCATAAGGAATGATCAAACCATTTTCAAAATATGATGGATAAACTCTGATTCTTAATTACTTGCTCAAAATAATTATTTTATGTATTAACTTACTCATCCAAACCAGTAGCATCAAATAAACAAGTCATTTTTTTACTGAATATTTATTATTTTTATTAATAAATATAATGAAAATTATTTTTATTAATTCAATTTTAAATTTCTTCTTAATTAATTTAGTTATTTATTATAATTCATTCTCAAAGGAATTTATTTACCTTGATCTGCTATATTGAAAGCTCTACAAATTCAAAATCTTTGAAAATCTTCTCTTGGAAGATGTTGGAATGATAAAAAATTAATAGAAAAAAGATTCAAGATTGAATCTCAACAATGAAAAACTTTGTCCTCTAATTAACCACAGATTTTTTTTTCCCTCGAAACGATGATTCTGGATGGATAAAGTAAACAAAGGAAGAAAATTTCCAAAAAAGTAACACTTGCAAGATGTAGTTCTATTGTTATGTTGTATTGGGTTTGAAATCAAATGATCTTCTTTTTAAACATAACAATAAAACCCAAGTTATGTTTTTAAAAAAAAAAGAAATCTAAAAAATTCATCTTTCTTTTTATTTCAATTTCCAAATTAATTTTTTTAAATCTGAATGGAGAAAAAGAATTAAATGATAACTATTTTAAAAAGTTATAAATGAAATAGAGCTAGTTGTTAATAATAATATAGGTTTCATGGTATTTTAAAACAAGAGAAAGTTCTAGAATAATTATGAATTTTAATTGTTTTTACTTCATTTTTTTCAAGCCAACATTGAATTCCCAATAAATTTTTACAAATAAAAATAAGGAAATAAATAAAAAATAGATCTATAAAGGATAATTGTAAGGATATATGCTTTTGATAACAAAATTTTTGATCTTGGTGAATTAATTTTAATTTCTCTTCCATTATCTCAATTTTCGTTTTAATTTATCTTCATCCCACCTCATGATAAAAAAAATAAAAAATATATTTGGAAATTCATCAATAGATAATCTTTATCCAATCAATAAATTCTATAATTCTGTATAAAAAAGGAGGAACAGCCCCAGCAAAAAAAATTTTAACACCAATCTTTGAAGATTTGTAAGTATAAAGAATTTAATTTATCATACCTTCATTCTTCGATCATTTAATCACCAATCATTTGAAATGATCCAACTCACATCAAATAAATTTAATATATAGAACATTTGGACCTGTAAATGATAGTTTCAATCTAAGAGGAGTATTATTTCCAATAGGAAATGGTACAAAAGAGTTGCAAATATGCGATCCTGATAAAGCCAATCCAGTGTTCAAAAAATTGGTAAGAAAATAGCTGATATAAAAATATATATAAATATATTTATATCGTTATTGAAGAAATTTCGTTAAATATTAAATTTGAAATCAATTAGGTGAATGGATCAATAGCATTGATGGTATTTGGTGAATGTTCAACCGAGGTAAAAAAAATAAAAATAAAAATAAAAAAAAATGATAAAAACTTTGAATAAAAGAGTAAAATTTTGATTGCACAACAATTTGGAGCAAAAGGAGGCAATTCTTTTAAAAATAAAATTTCAAAATAATTCTAATCTTTTCCGAAATCGTTACCAAAGTTGTCATATTGGCACCTTCATCAAGTCTTTTGTGCAGACTAAGATTAAAAGACCACAAACTGAGAGACCAAATCAAAATACCAGCAATATGCATTGAATTAGCAGATTTTGTCGATAATATAAATAGTACGGACTTTTCCCAAATATTAGTTGTTGAATTTTCTTATTTGGGAAACAAAATTTCTCGAATGAACAAAGGTTTTGTCATTTTCTTTCAAATTATATTCTTGGGAACTTTATCTGGTGCTATCATTGCTTGTAGTTGGAGGTTTGTGAGAATTGTGATCAATGATGGATTGACTCCTAGTTTTGATTTATTCTCACTCTTTTTTTTCATTTGCTCTTGTTCCTTTTTGTTTGCTACTTGGGTAAAAAAAAAATGAAAATTTTGTTTGGTTATGAATTTTTTATTTTTTAAATCAGATTGGTAAAATATATCTTTCGTTAAAAAAAAAAATTTTATTTGAACTCTTTGTTTAAAAAACAGATCCCATGGCTTATTGGAACTATGCCATGAATAAATTCCCTGATTATTTTATTTTATCATCATTAATTGTTATGTTTGCAGTACTGGGTATCTTAAATTTTATTTTTATCATTTTTAATTATTTTTTCTTAATAAGGTTATGGTTCTGTCACTCTAAATATTTTCTTGTTAATTTTTAAATTAAATGGATGGGTGAAATGGTATCAGTTGATTTTTCCCATTTTAATTGCGGTTTTATTACATGGGAGCTTAGTTGCAACAAATTTAGTATTTATGGTAAAAAATTTATTAATTAATAAGAAATAAATTAAATTTTTTGAAATATTATTTTAAATTTTAGATTAGAGCAGCTCAATGGCACATTGATAGTGATTTCATTTTCAAAGCTAATCTTCCGGTCTTTTTAATTTTACATGTTTTGTACATTCCATGCGCTTCTTTTCTTATTTATAAATTCAGAAATTTCTCAAAGTTGACAAATAATCATGAAGAAGAAAAGAAAAAACAATATTTTCGAATTGGAATTGGAATTTTGGTCAATATAATTTATTTTTTATTAATTTATTTTTATTTAAATTCAAATAAAAACAGGTTTTGAAAGTATTTGCTGTACTAGCGACTGTTTTTTTCGTGATCGGAATAACTAATGTAAATTTTTGTTTGTTTTTTATTATTTTTTTATCGTTATTTATTTGTTTCTGATAGTATTTTAAAAAGTACGCTTATGTTACTTTCATTACCAATTTGTTTGGAGGTATTGGTACTATTGGTGCTTCTTATTCTCTTTTGATCATTTTCATGATGGCTGAAAATAGAAAGAACTCAAAAATTTCCAAAAACAATTCTGGATCAGGATCAGGGATTCAGTCAGGGGTCAAAACCTATTTTTTTTTTTTTATTTATTTAATTATTTAATTATTTAAATATTTATTAAAATAGGATTATGAAAAGTTTGATAAAAGCACACCTATGGAATCATTAGAAAACTAAAGTTTTTTAAATAGAATATATTGTTTTTTTTAAATTATTAGGGATGTCCAAAAATATTACAACAGTTCAAATTTTGTTAGTAAAAATTTTATATCCGCTAACAAAGTTGTAATATTTGGACATGTCCATTAAATTATAGTAGATTATTCCTGACTGAAATATTAATATTATGGTCTATTTTTGATTTATTGTTTGGATCGGAGGACTCATAAAAGAAGTTGTTAATATATGTTTTAGTAAATCCAATCTATATGAAATTTCATTTAATATAAATTAAAAGATCCTAAATATAATATTGATATCTACACTGATTCTCATAATTTTGCAAATTAATTTTCCTTATGTATAATAATTAATTTGCATAATCAAGAGATTAAATTAAAATAAAAAATAAAATTGAGCGCAAAATCAATTAAAATTTATTATGAAGACAACAATGGATACAAATTTAGTAATATCAATCAAAAAATAGGGTTTTAATTGGATATCTAAACAAATTAATATATTTATTCAATTTATGTTAAAGAAAAACCTCATATTATTACCAAATAGATACCATTGTTAATCAAACATCTCAAAGAAAAGTTGACCTTGAAAGTGATAAAAGATGGGGAGAAGAAATTCTCAAGATGTTTCAACGGAAAATCCCTGATAACGTTCCTCAAAGAGTATTACAAGCTAGATAAGGAAGATGCATCGAAATTAGGGCAAGAATTGATAGAAGAAGGATATTTCTTCGAGATCACAGAGAATCATCCAAGATTCAAAAGCAAATTTACCTATAGTATACAGAAGGATGAGGGATCCATCTTTTTGAATTCTCAGAAATTGCATTCCCAGATCGAATTGTTGTTAGATGATAACTTATTCCTCATCAAATTGCTTTTGGAGCTGAATGAGAAAGTAGATTCCAAAGAACTAATGAATATGATTGCCAATTATCTCGAATCCAAAAATCTCACACACAAATTTCTCAAAGATGTAAAAAAAAGCACTTTAAATAAACTCAATATATACTCTTTAATCTTAATTTATTTTTTATTTAATTACGGATTTGAATTTTAAATAAAACGTATGAAATTCGTTTACAAAGATCTTTTAATTATAAAATCAAATAAACAAATTTTATAACCCCCTCTTCAAATTTATTCAATATATTTTTTCAAATGATAATTTAAACTGATCAAATAAAATTTTTTAAAAAAGTATATTCTGATAAGAATAAAGGCACAAAAAAACAATTTCAATTATTTCAGGTAAAATAAAAACTTTCCTTCATAAATCTCCAATTAATTTTTTATTTAACAACTATTCTTTCAAGAGAGGACGGGGTTGACTCTAAGATATTCATAGAAGTACTCAGGATATACGGGAAAAAGTATTTAAAGAACCTCTTGAAGCCATTTGTAAATATAATACAATATTCATCAAAAGAATTTGAAGTAAGAAAAAAAAATTTATTTTAATTTTTTTTTTGAATTTTTTTTTTGAATTTTTTTAAAAAAAATTTTCATTTTTTAGATTGATTTTGACAATCCAGAATTAGAAGATATTTTCCTCACCTCCCACCAAAGGATCATCAAAACCACCTTAGGAAAACTTTTGAACGATATTTTCAGATCCAAAGATGAAATACCTGAAGGTAATAAAAAATAAATTAATTTTTAAAAGTAATTAACCAAATAAAATTTTCTTAATCTTATCTTAATTTTTTTTAGGAATAAAAAATATCTTTCATTTTTTGAGAAAAAGCATCGCGGAGAATTTGAATGATACAAAGGACAGAGAACACAATAGAAAGTTTGTTGGATGTCTGTTTTTTTTGAGGTTCCTAGCTCCCGCATTGACTTTTCCTGAGGACATTTTTAATGATTTGGGTAAATTTAAAAATAATAAAAATTTAAAATAAATAAAAATAAATCTAAATAAAAATTAAATAAAAATAAATCTAAAATAAAAATAATGCATATCTTTTTAGAAGTCAGCTTTCAAGAAAGAAAAGCATTTTGCTTAATTGCAAAATTAATCCAGGTAAAAAAAAAATTTTAAAATAAATTTATATTTTTCTCAATTTTTTTTGAATATTTTGAAATTTTTTTTCATTAAAAAAATAAAGTGTGTTGTTAACAAAACTAGATTTGATGATGAAGATAAACTTTCATTCATCAACAAAGTGATTGTGAACCACATTGAAAAAATAGACATTTTCTGTGAAGAAATTTCCAACGAAAACAAACTCAACAAAAGTAACGACGAAATAAGTGGAGTGGGATTCGATGGTACAACAAAGAGAAAAAATAAAGCAGAATTAATATTAGGAGATAAATCACCCAAGTAATTTTTTATTAATTTAAACTTAATAAAATTTAATTTTTTTATTAATTTAAACTAATTTTATTTTTTTTTAATTTTTTTATTTTTTTTTGTTAGAGGCAATACTTCCAAAATTTCCAACAGTTTGCCTTCTTGTTTGGAAGATTATATCAACATTGATTTGATGTCGCTGCCTCACATTTTGTCCAAAATCATCGATTTCATTGTTTTGAATAATTATGAATTGTGCAGTATTACCCATAAAGTAAAACATTTTTATTTACTTTTTCTTTGATATTTTAATTTTTTTGTTTTTTTATTTGAATTTTTTTTATTTTTAGAATTATCCCAAAGAAAAAGAATGTGATTCATCTGTTCGCTTACTCAGCCTTTTGGAACTTTTTGTTGATTACAACAGCAAAAACAAAAATGGAAAGATCTCAGAGTTGATGAAAAAATACAACACAACGAAACACCTAAATCATAGTTACACTTTGACTACTGTTATCTCTCCTTTGTACCGTTCTCCTTCACTAGAAAACTGTAACTTTACAGTGAAAAACAAAGAGAAAAAACCCAATAGGAAATCTTTTACTCATCTTCTTAACAACAACATAAATCATTCTAAATAATTGTATGTTCATTAGGGAAAAAAAAAAAGAAAATTTAAATAATTTTTTGACAGTTTTATTCAAATTTTTTCAATTAAACGAAACTTTTTTTTTATTCTGTTTTTTTTTATCAAAAGTAATAAATTTGTTCACTTCCTCCAACATAAAAAGGATGTAAGTTGTAAATAAAAAATTGTTGAGCAAAAGTATCATTTTCAAAAGAGTTTTTGGAATATCTTGTGACATTAACAAAAAATTGAGCAAGTGCTTGATTTGCTTTTATTGAATCAAAACTGTGATCCATATGTAATAATTGAGGATTAAACTCAAAAACTTGTCTTTCTGGGTGAAATTGAGAAGCAAATATTGGATAAGATTTAGCTTCAATGGCAGATCCAAACATTCTTCCTTTTCTATCTTTATTGAATGATAATAAATCAAAAAAATTTGACAACTTTTGGTTGCTTTGATAAAAATCAGGAGGAACACTAAAAATTAAAAAATAAAAATTGTTTATTTTTTAAAAGGAAATTTATTTTTTTTACCCATCTTTGTGTTTTTTTTTAAAAATTTTTTAAAGATCAAAAATAATTTCAAAAAAAATTTTACCTTGATGCAAGTTCATTGTAACATTTTGGTGTGTGAGAATATCTTTTACAGAAGAAGACAAAGAAGTGAACATGTAACTGCTGTTTGCAGAATTAGTCAACTCTAAAGCCAAAGAAATGTCCTCTGAGTCAAAACCTGATTCCAATACTGATACATTAGAAGCAGCCAAAATAGAAAGTAATTGGTATCCTCTAGGAAAATTTTTTTAATTTTTTTTAATTTTTAATTTTTTCAATTTTAATTTTTTTAATTTTTAATTCTTAATTTTTTAAATTTAAATTTTTAATTTTTAATTTTTAATTTTTTCAATTTTTTAAATTTTTAATTTTAATTTTTAATTTAATTTTTAATTTTTAATTTAATTTTTTAAATTTTACTGGCATGTTCCCCATATTGGAAAAAAACTTTTTTGTGCCCTGTTGAAAAATGAAAGAGCAGTTTTGACATAAGTTTCGTTAAAAGAAAGGTTCAATCCTCCACCTTTAATTTTAAAAAAATAATAAACAAAAATTCAAGTAATAAAAATAAATAATTTTAAAATATAATCCATAAAACTTTCAAAAATAAAAAAAAAATAAAAAATAATAAATAAAAAATAATAAAAAAAAAAAAAATATTTTTAAACCTGTAAATAATATCCCATTTAATCTGTTGGAAAAAAAATCGATTTCAGTTTCTGTTAGGTTGTATTGCAAAGGAACCACTCTCGCTCCTGCAGACTCCAACCATTGTGCGTAGTAACTTGTGAAACATGAGTTAACTACGTCCGAGTTGAGTTTTTTTGTTTTCAGAAAGGAAATCAATGATTCCTTTCGTTTTGAAAAATATGTAAAGAAAAAAATTGTTCAAACAAATTTGATTTAACCTTATCTTTCATTGAGTTTTCTATTTTTTTTTTAATTAACAATAATTTTATAATATTAATAATATTTACCCATTAATACATCACATCCTCCTGGATTATCGTAAATTGGCTATTTTTCATTGAAATTTAAATTCTGCAGCAAAAGATAAAAAATTTTATTCTTTGATTGATTTTTACCACCCCCAATATTCCAATGATGGGCTGATTAGTAGAAGGAGGGAAAGAAGTATCCAATTTGAAAGAATTTGAAAAATATAGAAAAAATATAATGAACAAAAGGGTTCCAATCTTCATTTTTTTTTTTTTTAATTGAGAAACAGATTTTAAAGGGAGATTGAATATGAATTGTATACACTTTTTAATAAATACAAAATTTTTTTTTAAAACTGCAAATTTTGTATAAGGTTGCATAGATTAGTCAATCTTCCGAAAGATGGCTTGACTTTGAGGTGAGAGATTTTATCTTGGTTGATCTTGCCGACATATTGATTGATTTTGCTTTCTAAGGAGCCGTAAGGGTAGTTGGGGCAGGAGGAGAGATCAAAGAGCAAGGAGAAGATGATTCTGCGATCATCGTATTCGAAGAAGACTTCCAGCTTATTGTCGCGGAGGTTTAAGGTGTTAGTTACGCTGAGAGAATTGATTTCCCTGAACAAAAGTTTGAATCTCGATGCTTTGAGCTCGATCTGTTGCATAAAGGTGAGGATCTCATCATATGAAGAAGCATATCTCTCTTGATGGAGATTGTTGTCGAAGAGAATGGGAAGGAGGAGCATGTGGATGTTGTCGGAGGTTTCGGAAGATGATTCGTAGGTGATGGTATACTTGTAGTTGTTGGATTGGGTGAAGGAGATCAAGATTAGATAGCATCCATTCAAGTTTACGAGCAAGTTGTGAGAAGATCCCTTCACAATTTCAAAGTTGGACAAGCTAGATAAGTTTTTGATCTTGGATTGAAGCTCCCTCATCTTCTCTGAGCTAGATTTATCTTTCTTATCGTTTTTCAAATGGTAGATCTCCTGATCTAAGTGAGATTCCTTCTCCAAAAGCTGATTCTTCTTCTCCATTAAAGATTTGATGGGAGATTGGTTTTGAAAGGTTTGGAGATCTTGATTGAGCTTGTCAACATTCTCTTTCAATCTCTTGGTGAGGATCTTCTCGATGGATAGCTTGAAATCGTTGAACCACATAAACTCTGCTTCCAAATTGCATTTGCTACGTAATGTCTCCAACATGTTTTTGATCTTGAACTGTTGTTTGGTGCTTGTTCGAAAGTAATTGGATATGATGCTCGGATTTTTGAGGGAAATCTCTTCCGCCATTTTATTGATCTTGTTTCTGAGGTTCTGACTCTCTTTAATCAATCTCTTGCAAGTTTCCTCGATGACAGAAAACTCATCGATGCCATAAATCACCTGTATCAACTTTTGATCAATTGATAGATTGTGATTGTCGGAACTGTTTCTAAAGATGCTGATATCTTCGTTGATATTGTTCTCGATCATGAAATTGAAGTTGATGGCATCCAAAAACTCGTTGATGTTAAAATTTCCAAACTTGATCTGGTTGACATCGATGGTGTTGGTAGTATCATCGATGTTGTTTTGATGGATGGAGTTCTCCAAATTGTTCAACAACTTGTTGACATAAAGGGAATCGCTTCTGGTCAAAGGTTTGACAGGCTGAGGTTCATCCACCTTTCTCTTCTTCTTTGTATCGGATAATCGTGTAGTCAAGGGTGTTGTGTTTTCTACGGGAGTGCGGGATTCATTAGCATTGTTGACAATCTTGATGGTGAGCTCATTTCTTATCACAGTAGTATCTTCTGAAGAGTAAGAGTTGTTAAAGTTTTCAATGTTGATGTTCTCCTTGTTAATCTTTAAATGGGAGATGGAATCCCTGAGATTTCCGAACCTGCCCCTTCTACCCTTTATTTTCTCTTCGGCCTCTTCCCTCCTGATGATATCCTCGACCTTTATGGTAGATTCACAATCGCTCTGGGTGATCACCTGAGTGGGAGTGATTTCCTCATCACTGATCTTTTCAGTGTTGTTCTCATTCTCGAGAGATTTCTTGAAAAGCTCATCATACTTATCGAAATCGATGTCGTTAGTGCTGATTCTCTTCAAATTTCCGAGATTTCTTGTATCGTTATCTTCAACAATCTGTGTGAGATCACGAGTTGTTTCGCTCACCTCCATATCTTCATTCATAGCCTTGGTTCTATTCAAAGTCTGGTTGAACGTTCCAGTATTCTCAATAGGAACGGTCCTGTTGCTCTCGTCCATATCTACCATGCTCATATCCTCATCAAAAGCGGTCGTTCTGTTTTGTGTGATGTTAAAACTTTTATTCTCTTTGACTCCATCATCGTTCTTTGGTTTAGAATAACTTTTGATGTCCAAATCCAAAATTTCAGTTTGTTCTTCTTCTGTATCATCGTTGTTATCGTTGTTGTTTGCACCAGTGATGTTCATACTCTCATCGAACGCCATAGTTTTGTTCTGGTTGCTTGTACGATTGTGATTCCTTTCTTGGATCAGATTGATCTGCTTGGTAAATTCGATGAGCTCGTTTGTATCGCTGGTATCATTCATATCATGTCTCTTTAGTATCTCATTGATCTTTCCCGTTGTATCTGTATTGTTTTCATTGGATGAATTCATCGTTTCATCGAGGAAATGCGCATTCTTATTCTTCATTATTACTGTGTAATTGAGACTATCTCTTCTGTTATTGATTTTTCCGGTCAATTCCATCTCTTCATTAACCCTGCGAGTATATTCATCAGAGTCATCCATATTTTCTTTCTTACTCTCTTTGATGAGGTTATTGAAGTTGGAATCATTGAAATCCCCAGTAAAAAAATTTCCGATCGATTCTCTATTCTTGGTGGTGGTATTCATCACAGATATGTTCATTGATTCATCTGTTGCTTTTGTCTGATTGAGATAATTATCTTCATTCCCAGTGATCTCCATATCGTTATCGCATGTCATTGT
>JAMYWO010000004.1:38225-50389 GCA_024220525.1 Cochliopodium minus | reverse complement strand
GTTCTATCACCCAAAATGGTTTTGTTTATCATATTGTTGTAATTTCCAGTAAGACTCATATCGTTGTTATATGCCATCGTCTTATCTTGTAACTTTGTGGTATTCATGTTCTCATTGGTTCTTGTCATTTCCATATCTTCATTCATCTCCCTTGTATTATTGAACAAGTTGGTTCCATTCAAAGAAAGATTCATATTCTTAGGATCCTCGAAATTGAACAAAGAAATGTCCTTATCCTTCTCCAAGAATTCGTTCATTTTCTTCACGCTTGCATTTGCCAAATTATTCATGTTCTCAAAAATCTGCTTGTTGCCAAAGAATGGATCCTCACAATCATTCACAACTAAAGGATAATTATGTATATCATCTGCCAAATACTTGCCAAAATCGAAAACATCCATATTCTCTTTATTCTCATCTGGCATTATAGCATCATAATCATTCTTTTCTTGCTCCTCTTCATTTATCTTCAATTTTTTTTTTTTCTTTCTGTTATTGTTGCTTTCTTCAAAATTCTTAAATAAAGATGTATCCAATGGATCTTCATCAAGATATTTCTCAATTCTATTATAAAGTTTACGTTAATGAAGATAAGGAATTTAAAGTTTTCATATGTTGAATTTATAAAGTAATCAAAATTAATATTACGGTGGAGGTTCAAATAAATTCATATTTGTGTTATTATCTCCTTGGAAAATTCCTTGCAATGATAATCTTGGTTTGTTTGTTGATTTTAAATTAGATTTGATTGATTTCTTCTTTGTGTTTTTATCTTTAATGAAAGTTTTCACTTCTTCCAATTGATCTGCTCTTGCAAAACTCACTCTTTTGTTTGTTGATTTTCTGTTATTTTCATTCTCTTCATTTCCATAAATTGATTCAGCTTTCAAAATTGATTTTCTTCTTTTCAGCCTTGTTTTGTTGCTGCCCACATCACTCATCTCTTTTAATTTTTTTTTTTTTTTTTTTACAGTTTGAAATTAAATAAATCGTTATGAACAAAATTCAAAAGAGCGCCAAAAAAAAAAAATGTCGATAAAAAGTATTTGTTTGAAAATGAATCCAAAATTAATAATATATAGTGCTTTTATTTTTATAACAAACGGTATATTTCAATACATTGTATTTCAAATTTCTCTTCCTCACCATTGAGAGGATCATTATCAAAAGTTTCGCATCTGTGGGAAGCTCCATCAACCAAATTTTTTTCAATGACAATACCATAACCCTTGCCACCAATACCTACACCGAAAAAATCGATATCCAAAACTGCAGCAACATCATTATCTTCATTGTGGTTGGTATACCAATCATATTTTTTTGGTTGAGGGATAAGAGAGAATAAAAATGCTTCTCTGTCATTTGAAACTATTTATTTTTTAAAAAAGAAAAATTAATTTGTTTTTTTTTTTGATAAAGAAATTTTAAATTGAAAATTTTTGGATTACTATATTTTTCTTCTTGAAATTGTTGAAGTAAAACAGCTCCAAACACGTGTCTTAGTTCTTCATTTCCTACTAAACTCTTAGTTCTTGTTTGTACTAAAATGAAAAGAGGGAACTGATAAATCAGCTTTGATTTGAATCTATTTCCATTTCAGAAAATAAATTATTCAAAAAAAAAAAATAATAAAAAAAATTTCAAAATTTTTTACGTTGACCATCCATTTCCATCAACTGTGCTACAATAAATTAAAGAAGGATTTTTAATTTTGAGTCTTGGAGGCAAAAAATTCCATATACATTCAAAGTAATCGTCACCAACAATACTACTTTTTGTTTCTATTTTAGGTCTTCTGTAAATCTGGAGAGTGGGGATGGACACTTTAAGATCTTTTTTGTGAGAAATTAACTTTGTTAATTCTTTTTCATTAAAAGTTCTTGCTGTGAAAGCATAAGCAACTTTTAACAAGGTATCTTTTAAAAAGAAAATTAATTATTTTTGTAAATAGTTTTTAAAAATATTTTTTACCTGCATCTTCACATTTTTCCATGGTATTACTTAATGTTTCCAAGAATCCTTCTTTGGTTGTTTCGCTCATTAAAAGATGTGAACACAAAGAAATTATTGAAAGAGCGATTCTCATAAGAACCAATCTTCCCTCGTTCAAATAACAGTCCAATATTCTCATTCTGGTAGTAAGAGGCAAAGTTGGAAACAATCTCGTGAACCAATCCTTTGCAAAGTCAATTATTTGTATTCCCAAGTTTTCCATTTCTAAAGAAGTGAAAGAAAAATTGAATAAATTACAAAAAGAAAAAATTAAATAAATATAATTAAAATGAAGCTAAATTACTTATTTCTATTTTTGGCATATTGTAATGTATCAAGTCTTTGAGTGTTTCTCTAAACGCAACAGCTTTGTCCTTTGATTTGAAAAGATATAAATTGTTCTGGTTGCTCAAAGAAAGACTGCACATAAAGTATGTTTCCTCCTCCGACAAAAAGTGAAGAAAGAGGCAGACAAGATCAGGCAACTGAGGGACGTAGTTAAAGTTAGGATGATTGGATGTAAGCATGCACAAAACTCTTTTTGCTGCTTCTACACCTTCTTCTGTCAAACAAAACTTTTCAGGATCAAATTCTCCACAGAAGAGAGGTATTACAAAATGTTTTTGGGGCATATAATCTCCAAATGTGTTCTCGAATGCAAATGCGAATTTCCTTTCTGATATTGTGCTAGATAGAAAATCACTTGTTCCAGATATCAAGATCCATATCTCCCTCTTGTTGAAATATGGTATCCCTTCCCTTATTTTTTCCTTTAATTGTATTGAAGCTTTTTTATAGTCAATATGATCAGGAATCTCTTTGGATAAAGGCAGATCAAGATCATCCCAGCTATGTTCATTTTTATTTATCTTGTATCTGGATTTATCACGGAATCCCTTTGCTATCACTCCCTCTTCCAATATCAACACCCATTCTTGCTTCTTTTGAACTTTTATGTTGTTGTCCTCATTCAATGAAGGAATAAAAAAGGAGAAGAATTTTCTAATCAATGAATAACCTTCTTCATTATTCTCTCCTTTCTTTGCTTTATCATTATTATTGTTTGGATCTAAATTGCTTTTATTATTTTTTAGTGTTTCTGGATTGGATGTTGAATGTTGTATGGTAATCAATGGAGCCTTTTTTTCACTTAATTTATCATTATGTTTATTTTGATCTATCTTTTGAACTTTATTATTTTCATCCAAATCTATAATTTCTGTTTCGGCTCTTATATTTAGATCGATCTTGTCATATCTTGGCTTTATCCCCAATTCCTTTTTGTTTGATTTTTTCTTTTGTTCTTTATTCTCCACATAATTCTCCTTTTTGAGTGAGATGACACTTGATTGTTTTCTCAAATGGAATTTCTCTTTCCATTCTTTAACATTTATTGATGAATCTTCTGTATTTTGCTTTGGTATATTAGTATTTTGTATTTTTAATGCTCTATGCGATATGCCATGCCAATTCATCAAATGATCTTCCAATATCCATTCTTGTTTGAAATAATCTTTACATATGAAACATTGTGGTCTATAATTCTTAATTTCTGACATATCTTTTTTTTTCCACTCAAATTTTTTTTATTTTTATATTTATTTGCTTTATAATTTCAACAATCACCGAAATTATAATAAAATTTGATTGAGATTCAGCATTTATTCATCTTCTTGCTCCTATTTTCAAATCAAAACTTACTTTATTGATTCATTTTATTTTCCTCCAAACCAAATAAAAAATAAAAAAAAAGATACTGTAAATATTGAACTGAAAAGAATGAAACATCATGAACTTGATATCTATAAAACAGTAATTAAATCAAACATAATAATCAAAGTGAATTAAAATTAATTAAAATTTTTGATTCTTAGGATGTGGCATTGGATTTCAAAAGGAAACAGAAAATGGGAAAATTGACAATATTTGGAGAATTAATTGGATGTTTATACAAATGTAAAAAAATCTACAACGATAATATTTATTCATTTACATATATAATCAAATTTTATACCTTTTAATGATGTATAATGATTATTAATCTTCAAACATAAATAGATATTTCAACAACAGATTATCTATTCAAAAGACAAGTGAAAGATCAAAAAGTTTTGGAACCAATCTTTTTATCAATAGCAAAAGGAACATTTATTATAGAAAGAGAGAATGATCCATATCTTTTGAGTGGATTATTTGTGGAATACATCAAAAATTTATCAGTTCCATTATTTGGTTTTAAATCATGGAAGGAATGTATGCAAGCTGCAGATGAATTAGGTAAAAATAAAATAAAAAATATAAAGGTATTAATATCATAAATGAAAGATTCTTTCTATATTGAAGGACATGTCGATAAAATATTTATTGCAAGGAGATATAATTGATTAATAATAATTTCCCAAATTTCCAAATTTAAAAATCTCTTTTCCTAAATTTAAATTTTTTTAATTTTGATCCAAAAAAAAAAAAAGAGGGAGAAGAACTCTTGGAAAAATTCAAGGAAATATTAGTTTCTCTTTCCACTGCAAGATCATCAGTTGTAGTTGTCTTTCTGCATTTTTTGTGGAAAACAAACCAAGAATCTCAACATAACGGAGCAAACAGCGCCCTTCTAGCAACAATATTTGGATACAGTCTTTTCAGGCAGCCAGATTCAAATTCACAAAAACATAATCCTAGAATATTGGCTTCTGTCTCTTTTTTAATCGAAAACTTTCATCGAATAGTCGACATTGATGAAGTATCCTCTTTAGTTGACAAACTCGTTTCTCAAAATGTTAATTTGGACAATGAAGAATCTCTTAGTTATGTTGATAATTTATTGATGAAAATCTCCAACTTGGAACAAAAGCTTAGGGAGAGAGATTACGAAAACAAGCCTTTCTCTAAGAACAACTTTACTATTGAGGAGCTTGTTGATCTTCTTTCAAAGCTTAGGAGTACAAATAGTATCTTCAAGTAATATGATGCTCGAAGAACATAATAAAAATTTTTTTGTTTGTATAGATTAAAAGCAACCTTTTTATTTTAAAAAAAACCAATAAAATGAGTTGTTCTTCGTTTTTTTGAAAGAAAAAGCAATCAAGTTTTTGCTAGAGAGACTCTTTTAAAGATTAATCCTTGTGTTTTTCAATATTAAAATAAAAAATAAAAAAAATGACAAAGAAAATAGTAATTATCCCTGCTTGGGGACAGAAAGCTGAATGTAAAATTTAATTTAATTGATTTAAATCTCAATTTCTCTTCATTATCAAAGCAAATTGGTAAATATATAATTTTTAAATTTCATATTTTGATATTTTTATTAGGTATCCTATCATTTCTGAACAATTAAAATCGATTGGGGTGGATGTCTTTGTTTTTGATGCAACTCCCACCACAGTGGATGAGAATTTTAAATGGTTATCCGAGAATATGGAGAAAAATGGTTTATTGAAAGGTAAATAACGAATATTATTTGCTTTTTATTTTAATTTGATCCAAATAGATACAAATGATTTATTTATTGTTGCTCACAGGTATGAAGAAATTTGAATTATTTGATATTGAATTTAATAATTATTAAAAATAGTGTTGGATGCCAAGGAACAATGGTGAAATTAAATTTCAATCAATCAATTCAATATAATATTAATCACATTTACAAAAAAGAGATGGTTATCCAAAATGCATGAAAAGAACAAAGATTTCAGGATAGGAGGTGATAAATTGATCTTATTTGAAATGTTAATTAAACTCTATTTCAATAGGTTTCTTATTTGTTGCTCCATGGTTCCACATTGAAAAGGAAACAGGTCAATAATAACTTTAATTTTTCCTTTTATTAAATTTAAACAAAATCTAGATTCTCCTCACAGACCCGAGTGGGCAAAAAATTGGTGTTCTAATTCTTTTGGTGAGTTGTCTGCTTGGTTCTTGGAAACATCTCCTTTTGATCTCTCTCACTTTCAAGAATCTGTTCCAAAAGACAAACGTTTTGTTTTAATTTCCGACAATGATATGTTCACTGTTGATTACAAGCTCAACGAAAAGAACTTTGAAGAAAAGGCTGGTGCTGAGGTTACTTTAGTTAGTGAGGGACACTTTAACGAAAAGGAACACAAGTCTGTTTTAAATCTTATAAAAGATAGACTTTTGAAATAAAAAAACAATCATATTGAGGTCCACAAAATCAATTATATTGAATTGAAAAAAAAAATTATATAAAATAAAAAAAATTATATAAAATAAAAAAAATTATATAAAATAAAAAAAAATTATATAAAATAAAAAAATGAAATTTATTTTTCTGTTAATCTTGTTGTTGGGGATATCAGGAGTACATTCCCAAATATATTTACAATTTGGAGATAATATTTCTCCCACAATTGTTGATTCAATAACAGATTTATTTGATAATTTTAATGCCACCGTCATATCATCGAATACCTTTCTCAATATAACCACAATTGCCAAAAATATGAATCTTATATCTTTTGGAAATACATCTACATCTGGTCAATTGATCACATCCAATGATTTACAAGTATTGGGATCTGAAGGATTCATAGTGAGATCATCTTCGAGTGTATATGGTGGCAAGATAATAGGATGTGATGGAAATAAGGATTATAAACCTCTATTCAACCATTCATACAATTTGGGAGGTAATATCAAAAATAAATAAATAGGATTTATAAATCCATTTGGGATATACAATTTAAAAACTTGAATATTCCAAAATATAGCTCATTATTGCAGTTATAGCGTATTGGAAAATCTTGGTTTTGGATTTCTCCATCCTTTGAGAGTGGTGATACCTACATCCATTGAAATACACGACAATATATTAGAAAAAGAATCTCCAAAATGGGAAATCAGAGGTTTGATCAAGAAGAAATATTTAATTGAATTTAATATATAATTCTCTTTTTGAAATTTCAATAGGCGAGGTATGTGAGAAGATATCCTTTTTATCCTCATTTTTCAAATTTCGATTTAGCACTATCACACTGAACATCCATTAGAACTCACAGAAGTATTTAATGGGTTTGATTCTATAAACGTGAAATGGGAAGATATGCTTCCAAGTGTTGCAAGGTTTTAAAAAAAATGAAACAAAAAAATAAAAAAAATAAAATAAAAAAAGTTTATTTCAAATGAAAATAATTAACACAATGATTTCACATAATTTAGTTATGCTCAATGGTTAGTAGCACACAGACAAAATAGACTTGAGACATTGTTATTATGGGCAGATGAGTGGAAAGAATTTGCAGAAAGTAAACAAAGACAACAAAGGTTGCAGAAAATAACTCAGATTGTTCATGAGTACGGTATCTACAATGGTGTGGATGTCCCCATAAGCGAGATACAACAACATGCATGGAGACTCGTGTCCAAGTTAAAAGGAACATTGGAAGAACAAATTGAAGAAATTAAACAAAATGTTGATTGGATTGTAGGAGCGGGTAATATTTATTTCAATTTTTAAACTTTTCTTTGTTGTTTAAAATTTGAATTTTTTTATTGTTATTTTTTTTTCTGTTTTAGGTTATGACTATTTCAGCAGTGAAAACGGTTTTACTGAATTCACAAAAGCAAATTGTACAACTGATTTGACTTGGATGAATACTGCTACTCTTCATGCTCTCGAAAAACATAACAAACAATTTTACATTAAATGTCATTGTTCTTCAGGGCAAACTTGTCAAGGTTATCCAGGTATTTATTTAACATTCTATTTTTTTTGTATTTTGTTTTTTATATTTTCTTAAACTATAGATCCTGTAACTGGAAAGCCTATTAATTTTAATTTCCTTCCTTATTATGCAAACGAAAATGTGGGTAATTTTTTTATTAAAAATAAAATCTATCAACAAAAAAATAATTTTTAAAAAAGGAATTTATCCTCATACTGTTCAGTTTTATGATTTTGTTGATCCTGCTCCAACTTATGGAAATGAAAAGTAACTTTTATAATTTTTTTTTTTTTTATTTTTAAATTAATATTCAGTTTTTCGTATGTTTATGATTGGATTTGGGAATCAAAGAAAAATAATAGCAACAGACAAGTTGTTTATCATGGTGAAACAGCTTATTGGTAAACAATACTTTTTTTTTTTAAAAAAAATTTCATTAATATTTTTTAAAAGGGTCAACTTTGGTAAAGAAATCATATTTTTATTATTTTAAATTAATATAATGTGTTTATTTATTTAGACATCGATGTTCCTTTGTTTCTTCCAGTGTATATTTATGGAAGAGTGTATGATTTTAGAATGATTGCTCAAGGTGAGGTAAAACACCAAGCAAAGATACAAGGACAAATTAACTTTGTTTCAGGTTTAATATTTTTTTAAAATTTTTTTAGCAATTTAATAAATATTGTTTAATAAAGGATGGGAATGGTCTTATTGGTAAATTTCAAACAAATTTTTTTTTTTTTTTAAAAAGAAAGATAAAATTTTTTTGATAAAAAGGTTAAACAATATTATCACTGCGAGAGCTTCATGGTAAAAAATTCTACTGCATCATTTTAATTTTATTAATTAATATTTATTATTTTTTTTTAAAGGAATCCACACATGGAATTGACGAGCTCTTATGCTGTTATTAACCAATATTTAAACAGAATACTCCGCATTTTTGGACCAAACGCTCCTAAAATTAGCCAACTTATTGTAGACACTATTACTGTACAAAGAAAACTCCTAATATTTGGTGAAGTAAACGGCACAAAGCCAGAAACAGTTCAGAAAAGGTAAATATTTTTTTTTTTCTTTGTTTTTAATTATTTTATTTATTTTTTAAAACAGAAATGGTATCGGTTATTTGGAAGGATGGGATACATGGTCTGATTTAATGCAACGTAGAATTTTTTTGTAAATTCCCTCAAAAAAATAATTTTTTATTTGTTTTTAATAGTTGCTGGAAGTGCTTCTACTCAACCAAAAAAATTGGGTATTTTTCAATGCTATTTTTCAATTATATTTTAATATATTATTTTTTAAATAGGATTGGTGGAAATGTTTTTGGATCCATTTCACGAACCAAAAGTAATAAAAGGAATTTTACTTTAGTATAAATATTTTAATTTTAATTTATTTTGATTAGTATCCTGTTGTCCAACCTCTTTTGAAAGAAATGGCGGACCAATTTTTGAATCTGACTCTTCAATTCGAAAGTCTCTTGGATACTATTCCTGACAATGTGAAAGAGTACTATTCTGAAATAATTGATACTGTGAACATAACCACCCAAAGAGCGATCCAAGTTTATGCTTTATATGATTATGTAAAATGTTTTTATCTTTTATTTTTATTGTTTTATTTTTTATTTTAGGTTGGTGAAATTCTTAAAAAACCAGATGAATGGAGACATATGAGATTAAATCAATCAATGGAAGCATTGGAAAAAGCAATAGAAATTGTAGCAAGAAGAGAATCGAACTACAGAGTTCCAGTTGAAAGAATAGCAGGATGGAGAGGCAAAAACAAATTTTTTTCATTGAAAAATTAATTTATTTAAAAATTTTAAAAATATTTTTGTTTCTTTAAAAGAAAATCCAACATGTTACGGATTTGGCTATTTATGGACAGTTCATAGTTTACAATATTTTTGGAGGGACTTGGCTCAAACTATTATCCCAAATTTGGATGCTTTTTCACCTTGTTATATGAATTACATTGATCCTATTGATGTTGCTTTGGGAGATGGTTTGGTGGAAGATTTGGCTGTTTATGCGAGAAAATTGTTTGATAAATATGGATTTTCTGCTTTGGGTACTTGTTTGGCTGCTCCTAAAGAAGAACCTAAATATCCTCCTTTCCCTTCAAAAGAATTAAAACAATAAATAAATAATTTTGATCTATTTATAATAAAATTTAAAATGTCTTCTCAATAAACGAGGAGAGCTGGTGTTTGTGAGTTTTTAAATCAGATTTGGGTGATTACTAAAGAATCAAAGTTGAATCTTGAATCAAAGTTGGATGTTACTGGCGATATTCACCTAGTTAAGAAATCTTGAATTTGCTTTCATGAAAGAGGCTAAATAAAAAAAAAATCATAAAAAAAAAAATTTGTCATTTGAGGTAAAAATACTATCTCCTTTCTATCTCATCCTAATCATACAATACAAATTTTCATTAAATATAATGAATCCATATTAAATTTTATTTTTTATACCTTTTTCTTTTTAATCAATAGCTCTATTTATAAAATATGATTGTTGTTTTAGATTATAAAGAAATAAGAGTGATAATATTTCAATTTTTTCATTTCTTCTTTTTTTTTCGAAAGAACATCATCGTGTATATTTGGCATTTTTTCAAAATCTCACAAAAAAATCGACATTTTTTTATCTATTCAACAGAAAATAAAATCATTTAGATAGAAATTTTTTTCATTATTTTGATTCAAAGTGAACCTTTCTATTTTTATTTGATATCATGATACTTTTATCTAAATAATTAATAATACAAAATTATTTTTAAAAAATAATGTATCATCTTTTTCAAATACTGTTCTTCTAAAATTTAGTTTTATTATTTATTTTTTTTTTTTACAATAAAAAGATTTTCAAAAATGAAACAAAACTCTACTTCTTGTTTTTCTGTTCACAATATTCTCTTGAAAGGTATTCAAAAAAAAAAATTAAAAAAAAAAAAAAATTAAAATAAATATTTAAACAATAATTAAAACAAATTTTAGAAAATGGAGATGTTTATTCATTTGGACATAACGGTTATGGACAATGTGGAATAGGAAATACAACAAGTTTTGTTCAAAGACCTACCAAAATAATGAATAATCCAAAAATAAAATCTATTGTCTTGGGATATGTTAATTCTTTTTATTTGGAAAGTAATTTTATTATTTTTTTTTTTCCTAAATTACTTTTTTTTCTTTATTTTTCTTTAATTTTGATTTCTTTTTTTATTTTTTAATTTAATTTATTTTTTTAATATTTATTTTTTTATTATCTTTTTATTATCTTTTTTTATTTTCTGACCCGAGATGATGGAAAATTGTATGGATGTGGTAATTTCGTGTTTTTATTTTTTTTGTATTTTTATTTATTTAAAATTTTATTTATTAAGGGAGGAATGATTATGGACAATTAGGAATAAAAAATAATAAAACAAAATTATCAACATTTACACTCATTTCTTCTAATGTTACTCAAATTTGTGCTTCTAATCAATTCACTATTATTCAAAAAGGTAATTTAAATCTTTCTTTATTCATTTTTTTTGTTTAAACACAAATTATTTTTTCTAAATTAATTTTTATTTTTATTTCATTTTTTAAAATTTTGAAATATTTTTTATGATTGTTTTTTTTATTTTGAATTTTGAATTTTTTTATTAAAATTTTCAATATTCAATATTTTTATTTTTTTATCATGTTTGGAAGGTATAGATTTTAAAAAATTATTATTTTATTTTCTCTTTTTTTTTTTTATTCATTCATTTTAGATTTTTATTTTTCAATAATATTTTTTATTTTTTTATTATTTTTTTTTTTAAAAGATGATGGGAAAATATATTGGAGTGGAAATTGGGGTGGATTAAATATACAAAGTGATGGTTTTACAGAAATAAATATTGATAATGTCATCTCTTTTTCTTGTGGATGCAATCATGCTTTGTTTTTAAAAAGTAAACAAAAAAATCAAAAAAAAATAATTAATTAAATAAAAAATATTTTAAAAAATAAAAGAAAATTTACATTTATTTACAAAATTAAAAAATAAATAAAAAAATTATTAATTGATAAATAAATTGAAATAATTATTGAAAAATAAATATGTAAGTTAGAAATTAACAAATTTAAAAAAAATAATTAATAAAAAATAAATAAAGAAAAAAAAAATAAAAAATAATTATTTTTGATTTTACGACAAAAAATAATTTTTTTTTTTTACAAAAGAAAATGGAGAAGTATGGGTGATGGGAAATAATAATTGTGGACAATGTGGATTTGAACAAACAGTAAGTGTTGTAGATGTTCCTCGTCTTTTATTAACAGATCCTAATATTCTTTCTATTTCTTGTGGATATTATTCTTCTTTCATTTTAACTCGTAAAAAAAAAAATTATTTAAAAATGAAATAAATAAAATAAATAAAATAAAATAAAATAAAATAAAATAAAATAAAATAAAATAAAATAAAATAAAATAAAATAAAA
>JAMYWO010000003.1:413182-432664 GCA_024220525.1 Cochliopodium minus | reverse complement strand
AATGTGGGAAGTAAGGAGAATGTAGGGAATAAGGGAAATGTGGGACAGAAAAGAGTGATAGTGGTGAAAGAAAAGGAAAGAAAGAAAATAATAAAGGAAATAGATGAAAAATGCACTCTTTCTTTCACCCTTTATCTTAACAAATTAGATCACATCCTTTCTAAACCCAAACCCTCTCTTCCTACTCGCAATAGTAGTAATCATAAAAATAATAATGATAACATTTATGAAAATAATTATAACAATAATGATAACATTAATGATATTTATAATAACAATCATAATAATAATGAAAACAAAACAACATCAAAAATAGAAAAATTTACAGTTAAAATAAATTCAAGGCCCACATGTGATTGTCCTTATTTCCTCTATCACTTTCACTCCTTTTTATCCAGCCCTTCTAATATGAACAACCTTAATAACAATAATAATAATAACAATAACAATTATAACAATAATAACATTGATAATAATAATAACATTAATAATAATAATAACATTAATAATATTAATAACAATAATAATAACATTAATAATAATAATAACATTAATAATAATAACAATAATAATAATAACATTAATAATATTAATAACAATAATAATAACATTAATAATAATAATAATAACATTAATAATACAAGCAATAATATAAATAAAAATAATGAAAATAACTATCAAAAGAAAGAGAATTCATATTTTTTTTGTAACCACATCCTATTTGTTCTCATCAAAATCTTCAATAGAAAAAAATCAGAGTAATATCTTTTAATATTTTTATAAATTAATTAAATTAAAAACTAATATTTTTTTTAAAAAAAAAAGTTATCTTTTATTTAAAAATGAATTTAATCCATTGGAACTTGTTAATCTTTACAACTTTTCTGGATTGGTAAGTCCCTCTCAAGTCTATCGTTTCAGTCTGCAATCCAATGTATTTTCCTTATTTTTAAATATGATTTAATTTAAAATTATTTTCTTGTTTTTTTTAAAAGGAAATTTTGAAAGTAAATGTCAAGAAATGGTATTTATTTTTTTGGAAAATTTTTATAAAAGTATTTATTCAAATTTATTAAAAAAAAAAAGTATGATCTGCTTTTCGAAGATGATTTCTCAAACACATGAATGCAAAAATTGTTCTTTTTCAATCCACAAAAATTGTTTCAATT
Source organism: Cochliopodium minus (assembly GCA_024220525.1). NCBI lineage: Eukaryota > Discosea > Himatismenida > Cochliopodiidae > Cochliopodium > Cochliopodium minus. The sequence goes on along the minus strand of JAMYWO010000003.1, from coordinate 431,495 downwards.
TGCTCAAAAACTTGGACAAAAAATTTAATTGTATTTTTTGTGGGGATATATTGGAGGATTCCAAATGAAACTATTTCGGATTTCATTTTATTAAAAACACCATCATTTTTTTCGAACAAAAACGGATAATTAATAAAAAAAAAAAAATAATTAAATGAATATAAAAAAAAATTGAAAATATCCTTACATTATCATTAATTTAAAGAAATATGGACACAATATTGAAAAATGAAAATGATAAGAAAGATAGCACATTTAATAATTCTTTCATTTTGCATAAACGAGATTCTTTCTACTGTACGGAGATGTTGAAAAATTATTATTTGGATAAAGAATCAATTGACAAAATAGTTGATGAGGAAGTAACATATTCAAGATCATTTAACAATATTGATATAATACATGGCACATTGAATGGAATACTAAGAATTCTCTTGAAGGGGATTTCAAATAAACAATGTAAAAAAAAAAAGAACATAATCGTTTAATTTTATCCTAATATATAAAAGTTGTAGAAAATATTCATTTGTTTTTCATTTGCCACGCTAAATGGTTCTCCCGTGATGAAATAATTGAAAATCTTCAAGAGATTTCTAAAGGAGAAATAGATTATTCGAATGAAATTTCTTTAATTGTGAGAGAGTGGGTTATGATAACCAATAAAACAAATATATATGACCTTGAAAACATTGAATTCATAAAAAGATCAATAGAAAAAGTGGAGAAATTTCAAATAGAAACGAAAGAAATTATCCTTCAAAATAATAATCATTCCTTAAATTTTAAAACTAAAGGAATTGATAAATTCAAAGAAATCACTACAGAAGAAGTATGCAATACATTGATGGTGAACTTTTTTTTTATTTTTTGTTGAATAAAATTTATTAAAATTAAAATTAGATTCTTGATTTGATTGAATTTAAATCAATACCAATTGAAGAATTTTTCAAAGCAAAGTGGAATCAAAATTCTTGGCAAAAAAATCAAATATGCAAAGTATTAGAGGAGGAAAATAACAGAAATTTTAGTTTGCCCACATCAACCAACAACTCTCCTAACTTTTCTCCCTCTTTATCTCCAAGAAGTGAAACAAATAGTCCCCTTTCTTCTCCAAATTGTTCTTCTAACAGCGGAGAATTAAACTTTAGCGAGCTCCCCACTAAAGATGACAAAAATGGCACAAAGCAATCAAATCCTAATTTAAGTAATCTTCCTAACATTAATACAACAACACCTACAGTGATAGCTAATCTTCCAAATATTTCCGATATAATCTCAAATGAAGAAGAGTTTTCAAAGGAAGAAAAAACTTTTGAAAAAAAATTTTCGACTCTCACCTCTTCTTCCAAAAGTAAATTGGGTTACATGAATATTAATTTATTAAAAAATAAATTTCTTTCTAAAAATAGAAGGAGAACTTTTTCTGCTTCCACTTCTTCAAATAGTCTTCAATTAAACGAATTCAAAAATTTTAATTCCTCTTCTTCTTCTTCTTTAAAAAATTTAAACTCTTTAGTCGTTCCTAACGTTTGGCTTTCTGCAAAAAGATGGTCCAAGCTTGTAAGATGTAAAAAACTATTTTTTATTTAAATAAAAAATTTTTAAAACTTTTTTTTAATACTTTTCTATGAAAGGGATATCAACACAAATTTTGAACAAAAGTACATCATACAAAAGATCAAAAGTAATTAAAAGGTTCATAAGAATAGCATCAATGTTGTGGGAAAAAAGAAATTTTCACTCCTGTATGGCTATTATATCCTCTCTTCAAAGTTTTCCCATTTCAAGACTCAAAAAAACTTTTAAAAAAGTACCCCAAAAGTTGTTGAATGTTTTTGAAGACATTTCCAAACAGTTGTCCCATACCAAAAATTTTTTTAATTACCACAACATTGTAAAAAACCCCTCCTCTTTTTTTTTTTCTATTCATTTACTTTTTATTAAAAAAAATTATTATTTTTTCTTCTTTTCCAAAGGTAAAAGATTGTATTAGAGACAACCAAAGTTATATCCCTTTTCTTGGGTGTACCACGAAAGATTTCCAAGCTACAGAAGACGGAAATGATGATTGGTTTATTAACAAGGATAAAAACAAAAGAAAGGAAATAAATTTTGAAAAAGTAAAAATTTATGGTTCAATAGTTCACTCTTTTTATTTTGGTAAAAACCATTCCCTTTTTAACTTTTTTTTTACATTTTCTTAATTTTTTTTTTTTTCAGGAATAAACAAAGTTGTACCATCTTTAAATAGTGATGAGAGATCAAAAAGCATTTACAACTTTCTCCATAACTTGACAGATACACATTCTGAAGAAATTTTAATTAATTTATCTCAGCAACTCGAAAAGAAAAATTAAAACTTTCAAAAATGTAATTTATTAATTAGATATTAATATTCAATTAATTTTGGTTTCATTTCATATGATCCAATGATTTCAAATTTCCTTTATTTTTCTCAACTAAAATATAAATTTTTTTTTTTTTAAACTTTTTCCAAAATAAAAAAATAAAAAAAAATGACTTATACTTATAAAAATGTTTCATTCTACATAAAAAGAGAGGATTTGAAACAAGTAAAATCTATTCTTGAATCAGGATTTGATGATTTTTTGGGAAATGGAAAAACATTGTTACACAAAGTGTCTTCTAAGAATCGTAAATCAAATTTGAAATAACAAATTCCATCTTTAACTTTTTTTGACAAATTTTAGCTCCAAATAAAGAAATGATAGAACTAATACTGAAATATCAAAAAGAAATTGATGAACAAGATTACTTTAGTATGACCCCTTTCATGTTGGCAATTAAAAATGAGGGAATAACAAAAGATATTCTTGATTTATTTTTTGATAAGAACTGTAATGTTGATATAATTGATTCTGGAGAAGAAAATGCATTACATTTGTTATTAAGAAACAAAAATGTGAGTGTTGGTATCGATTGAATTCTTCTATAATTTTTTTTTATTTTTATAATTTTATTTATTTTTTATTTTTAATTAGAATTAGTAGAGACCTTGTTAGATAAAAAAGTGGATATAAACAAAAAAAATGTCAACAATCTCACTCCTTTGTACGTTTATGCGGAAAGAATAAAAACATTGAAAAAAGAAGTGGTGGAGTATTTAGTACACAAAAAATCAGAAATCAATTTTATTGACAAAAATCAGAAAAATTTTTTGTGTCATGTCGTTGAAAATATGGACACAAAACAAGATATTCAAATAATTAAATTTTTGGTTGAAGAAAAAGCAGATTTATTTTTAAAAAACAAAGATGGTAAAAAAAAAAAAAACAAATCTAATAACAATTTCTTATTTAATAATTTTTTATTAAATTATTTCTAATATATTTTTATGTTTCAAATCTTTTTTTTTTTTAAAGGTGAATGTATTTTGACAAAAGCAGTAAAAAACAAAGATTTAAGTTTTGAAAGCATTGTTTATTTGATCGAACAAAAACTAGATGTAAACATAAACATAAAAGGGAAAAACATTCTTCATATGACAATAAGCCCGATTTTAAATGAACTCGGAGAAAGAGAGAATCTTCTTTTGTCTTATTTTTTGAATAATTTTAAAATGGATGTTAATTCAAATGGGGAAGGAAATTTTTATTCTCCTTTTCATTTATTCTGTTCCAAATCTGATTTTCTCAATCCTAAAAATGAAGAATTGATCAAATTGTTTTTTGAAAAAGGAGCAGATCCCAATTTACTCTACAATGATACCCCCTTTCATCTCTTTTTATCATCCAAAAATCTCTCTCACAAAATGCTTTCTTTTTTCTTATCTCAAAAAGCTGATCCAAATGTCTCACTGAGTAAAAATCTTTTTTAAAAAAATTAATCTCTTTAATTTTATTTTATTTAAAATTTATTTTTAAAATCAATTTAAAAATTATTTTTTTAAAAAATGAAAAATAGGAAGAAAAGAAAGTGCATTTATGTATTTTTTAAAGAACAAAAATTTAGATTTGAAAATGGTCAAAACAATGTTTGAATGTAAAGCTGAAGTAAACCACCACGACCAGGAAGGACATTGCCCCATATACTATTATCTTTCCAATCCAATAGTAGAATATGAAATTTTGGAATTTTTGTTGAAAAGATCTGAAAAAAACTTTTTCTCTGAAAAGTTGATTGAAAAGGAAAACAAAAATTACTTTTTGCATTATCTATCCAATAATTTTTGTAAACCAGATACTCTCAAGTTGTTAATGGATCATGGTTACTGTGCAAATCTTTTAGACAACAATCATATGACTCCTCTTCTTTATGTTTCTAAAAATCAAAAAGTCTCAGATCCCCTTGTGATTTACACTTTACTAGCAAATCATGGTGATCCTTATATTCAAGAAATAGGTTATTATGGAAAGGTAATCTTCAAAAGTTTACAAAAAATAATTTTGATATTTTTAAATAAACAAAAAAAAAAAAAAAGATATCAAGCTTTCAAAGACTAAAAATTGATAGAAATGGAGAAAAAGAAATTATGGAACTAATGGATAACTACGAAAACAAAAAGTTTTGGAACAAAGAGAGTCATTTTCTTTTCAGTACCACCATACATCTTCAAGTTAAATCTTTTTTGAGTTGTGTTAAAATAATGTCCAGAATACTCAAGAAAATCTTCCCAAAACCGATCTTATTTTCTCTCATACAGGTGATAGTCTCTGAAAATCTTTTTTTAACATTAAGTACAAAACCCAAAAATGAAGAAAATGATGAAAATGATTATAATTAAAATTAATTCCTTTGAAAACTTTATTTTACTTTAACAAGAAGGATGAATTACTCCTACCCAACACCCATAACTTCAATATTTGCTTATTTCTAACCTAAATAAAATTTCAATGATTTACTAAAGGATGATATGATTTATTAAAAAAATTAATTTACAAACTAATGAACCAACAAAAAGTCCCCATTCTCAGCCTTGTTTTTGATACCTATCTTCAATTAGAAATTCGAAGAAAAATTTCTAAATTTTAAAAATTTTTTACACAATTTGCCCTGTTGAGAATTATTAGAAATTTGAAAAAAAAAAAATTATTTTAAATTTAAAATTTCAAGAAATTTAAAATTTTGTTTGAATATTAAAAGATCAATTTACCATGATTCATCTCCAATGAGAGTTCTATTATCATTTGAAAATTTTATTTTTTTTTGAGGAATTTTGTTTATCATCGAAAGAGAAATTGAACATCATATCTACATGCCTATCTGTTCGGATTATCTTGTAAAACAATTTACAGATTCTTTTGAGCCTTATCATCTATCTTATATTCTCCCAATTAAAAAAGGAAAATTAGACATGTCCAAATTACATTGGGAATTCCTCCAATACATGTTTGTTCCATAGATGAATAATCAATGGATAAGATAGGATCTTTATCATATGGATCTTCCACTTCAGAGATATCTTCATCAATTATTATCTCTTCTTCTTCTTTAATGATAACTTTAGATGGACCCAATTTAAGAGTATTATCTATCACAATACGTCCATTTCCCCAAATTTTTTTTTAAAATCCCTTTTGATTAAAGAAAAAGAACAACTGTGGAAAATAACAACCAAATTGTGAAATAAATAAATAAAGAATTTCTTTAAAAACTTTTATTTTACAAAAATTTATAATATATTTTTTTTAAAGAAGATTGCATCCTCCCTTTTTCTTTGTATCTTTTTTATTTGGTTGTTCTCTTTTGTTGATTTGTCTGATCAAATCCAAGAATAATTCTTGAATGTTTGTTGATGTCTTTGCAGAAGCCTCCATGTAAGATGATTTCCATTTACTTGATAATTCTGTTGCTTCATTTTTGGATACAACTCTTTGTTCATCCAAATCACATTTATTTCCAACAAGAATAGAAGGAAAATCATCAGTATCTTTAACGCGCACAATTTGATCTCTTATATCGTTCAAATCAGTAAAAGTTGATTTTGCTACGATGGAATATACAAGAACAAATCCTTGTCCATCTTTCATGTATAAATCTCTCATTGCTGTAAATTGCTCAGTACCTGCAGTATCCAAAATTTCAAGGAGACATTGTATTCCATCAACTTCAATGTTTTTACGGTAAGAATCTTCAATTGTTGGATCATATTTCTCAACAAATACTCCTTGAACAAATTGGACAGTTAATGCAGATTTCCCTACTCCTCCACTTCCCAATACAACTATTTTATATTCTTGAACCATTTTTTTTGTTTTTCTTTTTGTTTTGTTTTTAAAAAATTAGCTTTTTTTTTATTTTCCTTTTTTTTACGAATCAAATTTTTTTTTATTTTTTATTTTTTTTGTTATTTATAGTGATTAAGTAAAAACTAAAACTTATAACAAAAAAAAATTTTAAGTACCTTTTTAACCAAAAAAAAGAAACAAAAATTATAGAAACTGAAATACCAATAATAGAATAAAAAAGTATTGAAATATTAATTTTCCTTTCTCAAAATACAATTTTCCTTCAAAAAAAATCAAAATATAAAATTTTTTATAATAAATCATCTTTTTTTTTAAAATCCTAAATACTATTCAAATATCAAATCGATCCTCATATCCCAATCTTATATCATTCAAATTCATATCACAAGAAAAACAAGTAAAAAAAATATGTCGATCACAGATTCGAACTGTGGTTTCCGGATTCATCCGAAGTACTAACCAACTATACTAATCGACCTTTTATTTGTTCTTATATACATTCAAGAAAAATCTATTTTTATAAAATTTTAAAGGAAAGAAAAAAAATTGATTATTTTTTAGTTTTGATTTCAACTTAAAAAATAGATTTTTAATTGAATAAAAGAAGTAAAAGTGATAAAAATGTTAAAAAAATTTTAGAAAAGTAAATTTATTTATCTTTTATTGAAATCATTGGAACTTCCATTAATAAAATCTTTGAATCACTTGATTTTGAAACTATTTCAAGATTTTTTGTTAAAGTAAAACCTGCTCCATCCCTTCTTGATAATTCAACACCATTTACAACAAAATCACCTTCTAATATAAAAGCATAAACTCCATTTTCTTGTTTCTTTAAAGAATAATTTGTTGAAAAATCTTTATCAAATAAACCAATATGAAACCAAGCATCTTGATGAATCCAAACTCCTTCATCATCTTTGTTTGGAGATAAAATTTGTTCCAATTCATTTTTACTTTCTTTTATTTTGATTTGATCATATCTTGGTTGAAGATTCTTTTTGTTTGGTACAATCCAAATTTGTAAAAACTTTGTAAGATTCTTACTACTTTTATTATATTCACTGTGATAGACTCCAGATCCTGCACTCATCACTTGTATTTCTCCTTTGCTAATCACACATTTATTTCCCATTGTATCTTTGTGTTCAAGATCTCCTTCAAGTGGGATTGAAATTATTTCCATATTTTTGTGTTGGTGTTTTGGGAATCCCTTTTAAAAGTTAAATAATTTTTATTATTTATTAAAAAAAAAAAGATTAAATTCAAATTTTTTTTTAATTTACCATTCCTGGATCAACTGTGTCATCGTTTAATACTCTTAAAGCTCCAAAATTTATACGATTTGGATCATAATAGTAGCCAAATGAAAAGCTATGATAGCTTTTTTTAAAAAAGAGAAATTATTAAAAATTAAAATTAACAAAGAAAATAGTTTTTTTACCTTTCTAACCATCCATGATTTGATGTTCCCCTTGTACTTGCTTTATGAATAATTATTCCTTCTTTTTGATTACTCATTTGATTTATTTTGTTTTAATTCTTGTTTTTGTTTGAATTTTGTTTTTTTTTTTATTATTTTTTCAAATCATTTTTCATTTTTTTTGAATTTTAAATATTTTATTTTTATTATTTCGGCTCGGGAACTTTTTTTTTAAATATAAACTCCCTTTCTTCCCAATAAGATATGTTATAAAAACTCCCCATTATTAAACAGTTTAAAAGAGAATTATTATTTTTGTTTTTTTTAAAAAGATAATACCAAAATATATAACACCATACTTGAAAATAATGAAGATAACAAAAAGATCTCTCCAAAAAAACAAAGAATTTTTGATTTGAATAAATACAATATTTTTTTTTTATTGGACATTTTTTTTGGTTTTATTTAGTTTAAAGGATATTGCATCCACCTGCATTGTTTTTCTTCTTATTCCCAGATAATTCAGTTGGAAATAAATGGCATCTGATTGCTTCATCAAAAACAAGCTTCAAATTCTTTTGTGTAAGAGCAGAACATTCAATATATTTAATTGCTCCAATTTCTTTTGACATTGCCAATCCTCTTTCGTATGTGATTGGTGCTGATTTCTTTTCTGCCAATTTTTGAATAGTATTTGGATCATCTCTCAAATCCAATTTTGTTCCAACAAGAATACATTTGGTATTTGGCATATGAAGTCTAATTTCTGGCATCCATTTTGATTTTACATTATCAAAAGAGGTTGGAGAAATCAATGAGAAGCAAATCAAGAAAACATCTGTTTGTGGATAAGATAATGGTCTCAATTTATCATAATCTTCTTGTCCTGCAGTATCCCAGAGTCCCAAATTGATTGGTTTTCCATCAACCATTACATTTGCAGAATAATTATCAAATACAGTCGGAATATATTCTCCTGGAAAAGCATTTGTTGTATAACTGATCAATAAACAAGTTTTACCAACTGCTCCATCTCCAACAACAACACATTTAACGTTTTGCATTTATATTTTTGTTAATTTTTTGAACAAAGGAAAGTTTTTCTTTTTTTTTATTTCTTTCTCAATCATTTGATTTTTTTTTAATTATTTTTATATTTTTTTTTTTAAAAATAGAAATTTATTATTATAAACAAAAACAAAAACATAATTATTAATCCAATTGTATAACAACTAACTCAACTTTTCTATTAGAGAACTGATCTTATTTTTAAATTTTTTTTAAATGTATTTTTTAAACAATATATTTTAAACAATTTAAAAAAAAAAAAAAAGGTCCCAACACTGTGGATTCTAGTAAATTCTCTCATCACACTAATAAATGATGTTTGACTTTGCATATAGAAGGGATGTATATTTATGAAAATTCCAAAAGATTTTTTCAAAAAATCAATTAAAAGAGAACATTAAAAAAAAAAAAAACAAATATTTTAAAAAAAAAAACAATCTTTGAAAAATTGTTATTGAAATAAACTTGCAAACTTTGGACAAAAGTAAAAATTTTTAAAACAATAAATAAATTACATTTTTAATTTTTAAATACAATCAAATAAAAAAAAAAGTTATTTTTCTTTGTGAGAGAAAAAGAGGGCAAAGTAAAAAAAATAGATTGTTTTTTGAGATCACAACTTGTCAGTCAACATTGAGATTTGAGGAAATTCTTTTTTGAGATTTTTTCTTTCTCTAATCTTTATGGCAAGGAGATTAGAAACAGAACCTTCTTTGATTGGATCAGATTCAATCGTTTCAAAATGTGAAAAATTCAAGGAAGGAAAAGCTTTTCCAGAACTACAAGCTTTCAACTCGGAATCAAAACCAAAAGAACAAAGAACAGGGAGGAAAACATTCAATTGAATTTGATTTGAAATTTGGTTTTCAGAGATGAATCGAGTTCTTTTGGAGTTGAGAAATTGGTAAACATTTCCCAAAACTTCTGTGGAAAGTCTGATTGATGCCAAGTAGATAGGTTCAACTAATCTTGGTGCACCTGACAATTGACATGCTTTAAAGAGACGAGTAGCAGCAGGAATGATTTGAGAAGATCCTCTGTGAGAATTATCAGAATGAACTTTGACTTCTTGAATGTTGAAACGAACTCCCATCAATGGTTCTCCTGCCAAAACACCTTCAGAACAAGCAGTGTAAAAAGCAGAAATGAGAGAATCTTTGATTTCATTCAAGTAATCTGCTGATTTGGTTTGATCTACGAGAAAATTTGTTGGATTATTGCTGCCTTCAGGTCCAAAAGCCCAAACTTTCTTTGCATCAACTGCATCCCAACCATGTTTTTGAACCAAAAATTTAGAGAGTTCTTTTGGATCTTTGGAGAGGATGTCTTGCAATTTTCCTTGTTGAATGTCTTTGATCAATTCAGATGAAATTGGTTCTGCGTTACAGTAGATTCTGTTCAATTTATTGGAACTTTTTGCAAGACAAACTTGAGAAGTTTCAGTGACAGTTTCACAGAAAGGAACAACAGGTTGTGAAATTTTCAGTTTGCAATTACTGAATTCTTGCAAATCTTTCATCAATATTTCAATGTGCAATTCTCCTGCTCCTGATACAACAAATTGTTTTGTGCTTTCATCAAAAGTGATTTCGACCATAGAACTACTCTTTGAAAGAACAGAAAGACCTTCTTTCAATTTAGGAAGATCAGAAATGCTTTCAGGACAAACAGAAACTCTAACAACAGGTGATACATTGAAACTCATTGCTTTGATAGGATACAAAGGTTCTTCAGAAGTATTTGGGATGTCATACAATGTGCAAGATTTGTCAACGTATTTTTCTAATCCAGAAATACAAACAATGTTTCCAGCAATAGCACTNTAAATAATAAATAATAAATAATAAATAATAAATAATAAATAATAAATAATAAATAATAAATAATAAATAAAATTAATAAAATAAATAAAAAATAATAAATAAATAAATAATAAATTTAGAAATTATACCCATGCCCATCTTTTGTCCATTGTTTACTCCACAAGTACACAAAGTCACGATGCTAAATAAAAATTATGATGAAATTCAAAATAAAAATAAAAATTTATTAAAACAATTTATAAAAATAAAAATGGTTTATTTTTAAATGAAGATTTAACAAATAATACGAAACAATCAAATATTAAATAATTAACAATTTATGATTTAAACAAAGTACGAATGTGAAAATTTTTAAAAAATAAATAAATATTGAATAAATTTGATAAATAAAATAAATAATAAATAATAAATAAAAAATAAATAAAATAAATAAATAATAAATAAAAAATAAATAAAATAAATAAATAAAATAAATAATTTATAAAAAAAGTTTTTAAATAAAATAAATAATAAATAATAAATAAATGAGATTAATTAAAGTTTTGAAATTAAATTCAAAGTTGAAATAGAAATGTTTACCCACACAGGCCAAGGAGCAGACCATTGTCCATAGAAAATCAAATTATCTTCATCAAATTTTTCAATTATTTCTCCTTTTTTGAACATTGGATCTGTATCTGCAATATTGTCCACATTATACATCCAATCTTTAGATTCAATGGAAAAAAAAAAAAGAAATTTCAAATTAAAGTTTTCTTTATTATTTATTTCTTGATCATTATTTCAAATTAAAGTTTTCTATATTATTTATTTCTTTTTGTTTGTTTTGTTTAGTTTGTTGTATTATTTTACCCATAAAAGTATTTGCTGAACAATTCACTTGTCCAGTTGCCCTGATATAAAAAATATTATTTTTTTCATCTTGTTTCTTGAATGCTTTTATTCCCTTTTTCTCAAATTTCGTAATTTCTTCCCATCCTATCAAAAAAGATCAATAAATGAATTTTGAGAAGTGGAAATTAAATTTTTGAAGAATATTTTTTTTCTTCAAAAAAAAAAGCTTTTATACTCAAAATAAGTGATAAATTTTTATTTTAAATGAAAATACCTTCTTGAACATTCAAATCCAATACTCCTTGAAATCTTTTACTTGCTATTTCTTTGTAATTTTCTTTGTTAGGAAGGGGAATAGAAAATCTATATTTTTTGAATTCTTCATTCTCATTTTTATTGATTGAATTCTCATCAATTCCTTGTTCTTTAATTTCATTTTTCAATTTTTCTTCTTTTTCTTTTTTTCTTTGTCTTCTTTTTTTGTTTTTCTCTCTTTTCTTTTCTTGTTTACTCTTTTTATTATTTCCTTCTTTGTTTTCCATTTCACCAATTTTTTTTTATTTTTCAATTTTGGATTATTTTATCGAATATATCCACACATCAAATACCTTCCTTTCATATAATCTTTAATTGAATCAAATAAATTAAAAAATGAATCTCCTATAATCCAATTTCAAATTCTTTTGGGGATTTCGCTTTTTTTTTTTTATTCTATAAAATAACATACTTAATCGAGCAAACAACAAACCAAGAATCTCATCGAAATTAAAACAAAAAATAAAATATTTCTTTCTAACTAAGATATGTTATTCTGGAGTATCCCTTAACATTTTTTTTGTAAAATCAATCATTTGAATGCATTATAAAGATAAAGTGTTTTCAATTAAACATAAATCACCATGATTTTTAAGCATTATACTTGAAATGATATAAAAGAACCAATAAATTTGATGTAAAGAAATTTCGAATAATTCAAGATTTTTTGCAATTCTTATAAAATGTCACATATGAAATTGAGATCTTCCTCACCATTTTAAAATAGTGCAAATGTTTTATATGTTCCCAACTAATGCCTATCTTATTTTTTTTGATTTAACAGAAAAAAAATAATAAAAATAAATTAAAAAAATAAAAAAAAAAGGAAAAAATCTCTCTTTCTCAATAAAGAAAAGGAATGAAATTATTCAATATCAAAAAGGTTCCAAAAGTATTCAAAAAGGTAAATATAATTAAAATCCCTTCAAATAAATTAAATTAAATAAACCTTAATTTTAGAATTATGGTTCTATCATCATGAGAAATTATGCAAAAGATATTAAATTTGGAGGTGAAGCTAGAACTTTGATGCTTCAAGGAGTTGAAAAATTGGCAAATGCAGTGCAAGTAACTTTGGGACCAAAGGTAAATCAAAAAAATTGAGAAAAAAATGAAAAAAAAAAATAATTTATATTCTCATCTTTTTATCCATTCAAAAGGGAAGAAATGTTGTAATCGATCAACCATATGGAGGACCAAAAATTACTAAAGACGGAGTAACTGTTGCAAAAAGTATTGAATTTAAAGATAGGTTCCAAAATATTGGAGCACAATTGGTTAAAAGTGTTGCTTCTAAAACTAATGATGAAGCAGGAGATGGGACTACCACTGCCACTGTTTTGACCAAAGAAATATTTATTGAGGGTTGCAAAGCTGTTGCTTCTGGAATGAATCCTATGGATCTCAGAAGAGGTAAATAAAGAACACCTCGATCCTCCTTTTTAAAAATTTTCAAATCCAATTAATTCTTATTTAACTTTTCTTTTTTAAAATTTAGGTATTCAACTTGCAGCTGAAAGAGTTGTCAGCTATTTGAAATCAATCAGTAGAACTATTTCCACCAAGGAAGAAATTTCACAAGTAAAATTTTTCTCTTTTTTTTAATTTGAACAATTCAAAATAATTTCATCTTTTTTTATTTTTAAAAATAAAAATGAAGACAATTTAAATTTTAATTACTTGCTTCAAAGTGATAGTTTTTATTACTTTAAAGCAAAACAAAAATGATTAATTCATAGTTACTCTGATTCTTTTTAATTTTTAAAAGATTATTTTTTTGAATTTTAAAAGATTCTTCTTTTTTTTCTAATTTTTCTTTTTTTTTATTCTAATTTTTTTTCAATTAAAAGGTTGCAACCATTTCTGCAAATGGAGATAAGGTAATTGGAGATTTGATTGCATCTGCAATGGAGAAAGTTGGAAAAGAAGGAGTAATTACTGTTAAAGATGGAAAAACTTTGTACGATGAAATAGAAGTGATTGAAGGAATGAAATTTGATCAAGGTTATCTTTCCAGATATTTTGTTACTGATCAAAAATCTCAAAAATGTGAATTCAGTGATCCTTTGATTCTTCTCACTGACAAAAAAATCTCCTCTGTTCATCCTATCGTTAACCTTCTCAACAAAATTGGTCAAGAAAGAAGAAATCTTGTCATCATTGCTGAAAACATCGAAGGTATCCTTTTAAACTTAATAATTCTCAATTCTTATAGTCCTTTTTTCCCTTTATTTTTTCCTTTTTTATTTCTTTTACTGACAAATTTCTTTTTTATTTTTGGATTGAATATTAAAAGGAGATGCTTTGGCAACATTGATTTTGAACAGATTGCAAATAGGATTGAACGTTGTAGCAGTAAAAGCACCAGGATTTGGAGACAACAGAAAAGCAATTCTTCAAGATTTGGCAGTATTAACAGGAGGAACAGTGATTAGCGATGAAGTAGGTTTGAAATTAGAAGAAGTTACCCTCGAACAATTAGGTTCCTGCAAACAAATCGAAATCACCTCTGATGATACCCTCATCCTCAATGGTCAAGGTTCTGAATCTGATATCAAAGAACGTTGCGATTCCATTCGTGATAACATCAGCAGATCAACCTCTGAGTATGAAAAAGAAAAATATCAAGAAAGATTGGCAAAATTATCTGGTGGTAAAAATAAAAAATTCCAATAATTTATTATCTCTTTATTTTTGCATCCTAGTTTTTTATTCATATCATTTTTTACTTTTCTAATTTTTATATCTTCTAAATCTCTTTATTTGTTAATCTTCTCAATATTTTTAATTATACTATTTGTTTGAAACGAAAAGGAGTGGCAGTTTTGAAAGTAGGAGGAAGCAGCGAAGTAGAAGTAGGAGAAAAGAAAGATAGAATCACCGATGCATTAAATGCAACAAGAGCAGCAGTAGAAGAAGGAATTGTACCAGGAGGAGGAACTGCTCTTCTTTATGCTTCTCGTTCTCTCGAATCTCTCAAAAAAGAATTGACAAACCTTGATCAAATTCATGGTGTCAGTATCATTCAAAGAGCTTGCCGTGCTCCAACCAGAATCATCTCTGACAATGCAGGAAACTCTGGTGCAGTCGTTGTAGAAAAACTTTTGGAAAGCAAGGATGAATCTTTTGGTTTTAACGCAGCTACTGGAGAATATGTAGACATGATCAAAAGTGGAATTATTGATCCAACTAAAGTTGTTCGTACCGCTTTGATTGATTCTTCTGGCGTTTCTTCTCTCATGACCACCACCGAAACTATCATCGTTGATATCGTTGAAGATAAACCTTCTCCTCCTATGGGTGGAGGAATGGGAGGTATGGGAGGAATGGGAGGAGGAATGTTCTAAAAGGAAAAAAAACTCTTTTTTTTTAATTCTTGAAAATTTTTTTTTAATTATTAAAATTTATTTAAATATAATTCTCGTTTTCTTTTTGCAAAATTTTTCATTTTTATAAACAAAAACTATTCAAGACAGTTTAAAAAAACCACATTTTTCTATCTCTGTTCAAAAAGTCTATCACTGTTGCATAAACGGACAATACAACAGCATGCACCTTTAATTTTTCAAAAATTAATTTTTTAAAAAATTTAATAAAAGATATTTACAGGAAAAGCTCTCAACAAAGCAGGTCTTATTCCTTTGTAAAAAGCAGAAAGAGATTCAGTTTTGTAAATATTTATGGCAACATCGTACATAGATCTTCTGTTGTAAACAGGTCCTATATTGTTTGGTAAGAAATTGGAGTGAAAAGATTCAAAAAAAGTTTTCAAACCACTTTTCTTACCTATTTCAGATTGCATTCTACTTTTAACTACGTCAATTGGGAAAATGATGGACCACCCAATCACACCAGAACAACCTCCACTAACCAAAAGAGCATAAAAAGGAAGATTGTTTGTTGAAATGTTTTCTTGTTTTTTAAAGATTCTTTTGAAAAATTCGAATGTGGGGAAATAAACAGAAGAGTAGACTTTTAAAAAAAGAAAGATAAGAAATGTTTGTTGTTTTTAAAATGGATTCTTTGTTTAAACAAAATTTCTTTACCAATCTCCCTGGACAAACAAGCAGTATATCCTCTCATCAATCCACTCCATCTTTGTTCTTTTATAACATCTATTGGTCCCAAGTACTTTTTTTCGTGAAAAACACTTTCTCTTTGTAACATCCCTATCACTTGTGACGCCCTTTAAAATTTATTTTATTAATTTTATTTATCAAATTTATCAAATTTATTTGTTTATTTTGTCAATACTTTTTAAAAGTATGATAGAAATTTTTAGAAAAATATTAAGGAGATTACCTGTTCAAATTTTTTTTCTCTGCTTTTAAAATTTCATCTTTTGAACGTTGAAGTTGCAACAAAATTTTTATCCTGTCTTATTTATTTATTTTTTTAATAAATTGATTTAAATATTGTAATTTTTTTGAGATAAATTTAAATATTCTCATTTTTAATAATAACATTATTTTTATTTTTGTAGATTGGATATTATCATTTATCATTCTTATTTTTTTTATAGATTTTTAAATATTATTACAAATTAGATATTTTTTATTTTTTTATTTTTTTATTTTTTATTTTTTTAATATTATTTTTTTTATATTATGATTTTTTATTAATTTATTTCCATTTTTTTATTAATGTAGAAAATTTTACCAGTGGGGGACATGAGGAAAGAATTAAACATTCCACCGACAACACCACTAAAGGCAATGTGGCTGTATTTTAATTCTCCTAAAGTATCTGCATTCAATAATCTCAAACACATTCCATACATCCAAAATGTTGATGTTTTAAAAAGAGTTACACCTAGGAGAGGTGTCATCATTCCTAGAAATTAAAAAATTTTAAAAATTTATATTTTATTAAATTTTATATTAAAAATATATTAAATTTATCTTTATCTTTTTAACTCATTTTTCTATCTATCAATCAAATTGTAGAATAATGAGAATATTTGAAGAAATAAAAATAATTTTTTCGTTTTTATCGAGATAAAATTTCACCTTTATAAAATCCTCTTATTCCTTCTCCCCTCCATGTTTTTATCAAACAATCCGTGGAATTTTTATAAGCTAAATAACCTGATTGAGTTTGCATTCTGACCCTTATAACTTCCTATTTTTCCAAATAAAAACAAAACTCAAAATTTATTTCAGAAAATACCAAAGGAAATCCAACAAAAACACCGGACATTCCACCCAAGCATCCTGAAATCAAATATTTCAAATCTGGTTTGTTAAAAAATTTTTATATTTTCCTTGAAATCATTTTTACAATGAAATTACCCTCTTTATTCATTAAAAAATGGTCTCAATTTGATTTTTTTATTTTTTGTTAGAAGGTTTTTTTCAAATTTTTTTTTTTACTTATTTTTCTCAATAAAATTATTTTAACTGAATTAAAAATTATTTTAAAGTCACATCTTTGAAAAAAGTAATTAATTAATTGATTGTCTTCAATAGAACAAAATTTTACCAAATTTAAAGAATTTATGAAGATTCTTTTGATTTTATAGGAGGACACACGTTTTATATAAAAAAAAAAATTGAGATTATTTAAATGGAAAATGAGGTCAATGATACAGAAAATTCAATCTTCCAAAAACAATATAGTAATAAATCAAAATATAAAAGAATAATTTTAACTAAATTTTTGATTTGAATGAACAGCATCTTTGATAGATATGCTAAAATTGAATGATGAATTGGATATACAAGAAAATGGTTCTACATGGAAGATTTTGATTTATGATAAGAGAGGAAGTGAAATTATTTCTCCAATTATCAAAGTTGGAACATTAAAAGATAATGGAATCACTTTATACAAGTAAATCATCTCAATTATAGATTAAAATAATATTGCAATCTTTTATTCCTTTCCTCTTTCAAATATCCTTTCATCCTCTTTTTTTTTTAAAGGCATATCACATTAACGAGACAACCAATACCAGATGTGCCAGCAATTTATTTTGTTGAACCAACAGATGAAAATATAGATTTAATAATAGAAGATGCAAGAAAGGGAATGTACGAATCAATTTATCTCAATTTCATTTCTTTTTTACCAGAAGAAAAATTAGAAAGATTGGCAACCAAAGCAGTAGAATTTAATTGTTTCAATAAAATTATAAAGGTATGTGAAAATAATCAAAATACACGTGTAAAAAAAAGAGATCAATAGATATAAGATAAATTATTATTTTTCTGAAATGTATTAAGAAGGGGATTATAATAATAAACTTTTTAAAAATTAGATTTATGATCAATACTTGGATTTTCTTTCGTTGGAAGATGATTTGTTTTCATTGGAGATGAAAGATAGTTATCACAAAATAAATAACACAAAAGAAGAAAAGGAGGCAGAAAAATTAGTTGAAATCATTTCTGACAGACTTTTCTGTACTTTTTCTACTCTTCGTAAAATCCCCATCATCCGTTCTTCTACGGATGGTGCTGCTTCCATGATCGCCACCAAACTAGATCAAAAAATAAGGTTTTCTTTTTCCTCATTAATTTTCCTTTTCTAATTTTTTTTTATTTTATTTTTCTTGTTTTCTTGTTTATTTTTTATTTTTTATTTTTTATTTTTTATTTTTTATTTTTTATTTTTATTTTTTATTTTTATTTTTTATTTTT